>JAYXIM010036064.1:0-51420 GCA_037575425.1 Anastrepha fraterculus | reverse complement strand
TTATTTATTTAAATTTTTTCTCTTGACAGTTATTAGCTGTCACTTTAGCTTGCTTTAGAGAAAAAGTGCTCGTAATTTTGTTTATATTTGTTTGTTTGGCGTCAATTTTAATATAGAGTCCTCAAAAGAGCATTTTCGTCATATTTTACTTTATTATTTCCATAAAGGAAAAAGCGCAGAGTAGGTTGCTAAAAAGTTGCGTGATTTGTATGGTGATAAAGCCGTAAAAGAAAGACAGTCTCCAAATCGAATTTATCAAATGTTTATCAAATTCCGTTCTGGAGATTTTTCACTTAATTGGTCGAATTTGATCGTCATGTAACTTTGCGTGAGATTGGAGGGAAGTTAAATACACCAAAATCAACTGTTTATGAGCATATAAAGAGTCTTGAGTAGTAAAAAAGCTTGATGTTTGGGTACCACATGAATTGAAAGAAATTCATTTAACAAACCGAATCAACGCTTGTGAAATGCATCCTAAACGCAATAAAGTCGATCGATTTCTGAAGCGGATTATCACTGGTGATGGAAAATGGATTGTTTATAATAACATCAATAGAAAACGATCATTGTCCAAGCATGATGAAGCGCCACAAACTACTTCAAAGGCTGATATGAACCAAAAGAAGATTTTTGTATATTTTGAGCTACTTCAGAGGAACCAAATGGATGTTCTGCCTACAATTGGACAAATTGAATACAGCCATCAACGAAAAGCGATCAATCGTAAAGGTGTCATATTTCATCAAGACAACGCTAGACCGCATACATCTTTGCTCACTCGCCAAAAACTGAGAGAGCTTGTCTAGGAACTTTTGATGCATTCACCATATAGCCCTGTCCTTGCACCGTCAGACTACCATTTGTTTCGGTCTTTGCAGAACTCCTTAAATGATAAAACTTTCGGCAATGACGAGGATATAAAATCTCACTTGGTTCAGTTATTTGCAAAGAAAGGCCAGAAGTTCTATGAGCGCGGATTAATGAATTTGGCGGAAAGATGGCAAAAGGTTATCGAACAAAATGGAAAATATATAATTGATTAAAGTTCATTCTAAATTTTAATAAAAATGTATTTACTTGCTTTTAAAAAATCGGCAATTATTTTCGGCATTACCCAATATTAATACTATGCTTTTATTTTTGTAGAAACTAGCAAAAAAATTATTGAAAATCATAATTTTTTTGGGCCTCAGACTACCCCTAATCCCTTAAATAATAGTCCTTAGCAGTTTCGGTAACTCATAATCTTCTAAAAAGTGTGTTAAAAATAGGAAATACTTAGGTGTGTTGAAAATATTGAAACAAAATTATTTATTCAGTTTACTTTATTTTCGCCATTTTTAAGACTGGTTTTTAAGGCCACACTGATTTCTATAGTTGTTGTTGTATAAGTACATTGGTTCATTTACAGCTGTATATATAATATTTTTTTAATTAAACACTAACATTTTTATTTAAATATGAAGACGTGTATGAAGCTATTCTTCTTATCATTGCGTACAATTTTTATAGCTATGGATAAGTTCATAAATATTTAGTTTACTGCTTCAGTATAAGTGGCAGTACACAGTGTGGCTTGGTCTTGCCCGGATTGTCTGAGTATAAGGCAACCGTTTTTTCATTCAAATCAAAAACACCAACAGCAATTGTTTTAACCAGTTCATCCAGTGAATTATTCTCGTTGAAGACACAGTAGTCGCCGCCGCTGCAGTCGCTCAGCATTTGTACGACGTCATCCTTGCAGTTTGGTGGCTGATAGCCGTCGAAAGTATTCATGCGCGATTTGCTCGATTCTAGTAACCAGGGATTGGCCTCTTTGGTGCACAAGCGCTCATATCTGAAATGTTATAAAATTAGCATTCAAAAAACAACAATTTCAGGTTATTTCAATATAAAATATCCGTTGAGCTTAGGGAGGACCTCGGAGTTAGCTCGCTTGCAGCTTAATTATTTGAGCTTTATAGCTCGTGAGGAATATTAAAGCTGACCAATGTGGTGCACTATGTTTAACTAAACTATGATTTACTAAATTTATTGAACCTTAGTAATACTAGCTAAGTACTGTAAAAAGGTGTGCACTTTGACCTAAAGGCCTTTTGTGCCCTCTACCCATCACTCTACCTCATCCTTATCCCGTTCCCTCAGTAAATCTAGGTAGGTAGGTAGGTAGGGTGGTTGTCGTAAGACACACTTAGACCTTCGGCAGGTCCATTGTGATACCACTGGAGCTTATCCTTACTCTACGTGTTCCTTTTCAAACCATCCGGTTGCTTTAATAAACGAGCAGAGCTTCGTTAGTTTTAGATGGGCTATATCCGCTACATCGGTTAGAAATGCTGTATCGAGAGTGCGCAGCCTTCTCATAGCTAGGCTTTCACACTCACATAAAAGGTGTCTGACTGTTTCCTCTTCTTCTGTATTAAGACAGCTTCTACAGAAATCGAAGTAAGGGAGTCCTAACCTTCTAGCGTGGCTGCCTATTAAACAATGATCAGTTAAAACACCTATAATTTTTCTTATAGATTCTCTGTTGAATCTTAGCAAGATCTTCGATCGACCGCTGTTCCAGTTCGGCCATGTCTGTCTGCTTAGTTCGCATGTTGTGAGGTTTTGCCAGATTGTATTTACCTTTTTGATGGTTTCCCTGTCTATAAGTAATTTACAAGTGGCTATGGGCATGGGTATCAGCGCCTTATCCGGTTCGAGATCGAGCGTTGTACCGGTTCTTGCAAGTTCATCCGCCTTACAATTTCCTGCGATGTTCCTGTGGCCTGGTACCCAGATAAGGTGCACCTTGTGGCACTTAGATACGTCATCTAGTAGTTTAAAACATTCTAGAACTGTTTTTGACGAGTGCGTTTTTGATTCCAGCGCTTTTATTGCTGCTTGACTGTCCGAGTAAATGAAGACTTCATTTGTGGATAATACTCTCGTTTTTATTTCTTTAAGTCCCTCTTTTATGGCAGTGACTTCCGCCTGAAATACACTGCAATGATCAGGTAAGCGAAATGATTGGCATACTCCGAGTTTGTCGGAGTAGACCCCTCCACCTACTTTGTTGTCCAGTTTTGAGCCATCTGTGTAGATGTTTAAGTCATTTATCTTAACAATGAGCCCGTTATCCCATTCCTCTTTGGAAGGAAATACTGTGACAAAGGATTTATTAAAATTGATGTCCTTGGTCCTACAGAAATCCGTTGTGCTGGGAATGCAGGGGAATTGTTCTAAAATTGAGGAGTGTCCTCTTTGGTTCGTTCTGAGTAGGCCGATTTCTCTTAGTCTGAGAGTTGCTTTGGCAGCTGTTTGCTTACCGTACTGCTCTATTGGTAAAATGTTAAGCATAATATTTAGTGCATCTGTGGGTGTGGTTCTGAGGGCCCGTCAGTAAACCTAAGATGTCGCTGAGTTTCACTGAGCGTATATACCTTTCGTCTGGCTGTGCGAGACGGAGATGTGTACTATTCCTTCTTGGTAGGCATCGTATTCGAGAAAAAGATGTATTGGAGTTGTCGTGGATTGGTCGACAAAAAGGCCAGTAGTCGGTAGACTATCTTCCAAGCCTATTATTGGGCCTTATGGCTCGGTGGAGAGAGTCGCACTTATGGTTTGATTCAAATACGTGCTTTATTGGGCCTTGTGCGTATAATTGCATAATCTCATTATAAGCATAATTGCGAGTAATATGTGATTGTGTATCTGTTACTCCCAAAGATATACTCTCCGTAAGAGATTTGGCGAGACTATACTTATTTAAATTTAAAGAAATTTTCTCCGCACCGTGTCGTAAGTCAATCGAAACAATTGCAAAAATACATGAATGGAAACTTCGAATTGTTCCCATATCCTCCGTATTCGCCAGACTTTGCTCCCAGCGACTACTGACTGTTCGCAGACCTACGAAAATGCTCGCCGGCAAGAAATTTCGCTCGAATGAAGAGGTTATCGCTGAAACTGAGGTCTATTTTGAGGCAAAAGATAAATCATTCTACAAAAGTGGTACTGAAATGTTAGAGCGGCGCTGGAATGATTGCGTTGTTCGTGATGGAAATTACGTTGATGAATTAAAAAAGTTTTTTTTGAACAAAAAACGTGTTTTCTTTGGTATGTCCGGAACTTTTCAGCTCATGTGTTATCTATTTCCTTATATGCTCTTGAAAATTATTAAAACTTTTCCATAAAAGGCTGAAATAAATCCTTCAAAATATTTTATTCTTAGTTTTGTTTTCTTCCCTAAACCGAAAGGTAAAAAGATTTAACCTCTGATTATTTTATTAAAGACATTTTTTTGTTCAGTGTCCCATATATAGTAGCTATTTCACTTAGTGTAGGTATTCTCAAAGCAAAAAACATATGCATACCTGTTGGCGTGACAATTGTGTTCACCAGTGCATACCTCCTTAATATCTAGACGCGATTCTGTGCCATCTTCCAGTACAGGCGCCATTTCAATATTGTAGAATTTGCCAGACTCGTCGCTTGAAAGGAAATTTAACACAAAAATTATTTTATTGAGACAAAATAAAGGGTAAATATTTACTTAATGAAAGACAGGTTAATGGAGCAACCGTCGCCAGCACCAACTCCTTCATCTTTGAGTATATTCAGTGCCTGGTCGTAGTTTTCTGCACTTAAAAGGGCGCGTGTGATAAAATGGCGAGCTGCAAGAGATTACTAATGTATTAATTTATAATCTATGCATTTTATAGATTTTTGTAGTAGGTCTACAGGTATTAAAATATTGAATTTAAAATAATTTTACTTACGAGTTTTGCCACTCCTCAAAGCCGATGCAGACAGTGTGTTAATAGTGAACACCAATCCATGGTGATTGTAGTTCATCGTATAGCCAGGTAAATGACCGGCATAGCAAAGTGACATGAAATGCTCCTCCTTGACCTTGTGTTTGCCCTGCGGTGTATCATTGATGATATGCGCCACCACGAAATAGTAATGATTGAGTGTTGCAGTCAGTGCGTCTTCGGTGTGAGCGAGAATGCGCTGAAAATGCCCAATTATATGTTTTGATTTAAAATTAGATTATTTGCAAATCACAAACTCACCGATTTTTCATTGTTCACAATGATAGTTGAACAACCAACTGGTGCAACCGCTTCAGTTCCGTTCGCGCAAATTGCAGTGATTTCATCCATGTGCAGTAGGAAAAGCTGTGAAGAAAGTTAGAATTGAATGTAGTAATGCGTATTTTAATATTTTTCAGCTACTTGGTGTGGGTTTTAAATAACGAGACTGCTACAGAACACAGACGCTAACTCTGTGTTGGTAGTAGCGGAGAAGGAGGGAGAGGAAGGTCTACTTTGCATTGGAAAAATCAGAATACTGACGCTTCAGCTCTGAAAGTACATATTTGATACGGTCTGTGTTGGTAGTAGCGGAGAAGGAGGAAGGTCTATTTTGCATTGGAAATATCACTTCACTTTTTGTTAGCACGAGAAAGAAACGGCTTTGTTAAACTCGACCAAAACCGCTTAAGCAGTTATCGCGCCAGTCAAAAAGAACAACAATAGCGGTTAGACTGTAAGGTCTCTTTTTATGCGATTTTGAAGTTGTGCGGTTTGTATTTCATCCAAAAATTTCTTGGGCAAGCATACATATAGGCTTGTTTAGGAAGCCCGCGTATAAACAGTCTCCAAATATCGTGGAACGCTCAAATCTCACACCATTTGTGCCACTGATATACAACGTTTATGGGTGGAAAGAACTGCTAGAACTACCTTAACTCTTCAGCGTGAGCTTTTGCAATTCGGGAATTCCCCTTGTATCAAACATGATACTTACCATCAGCAAGCCGCTATTACATCCTTTTGAGTTTCGCATTCAAAGATATTGGGTTCGGGAATAAGTTCATAGCGTTTTTATATTTTCTTTTATTTTACAACGATTTTTGCTGTTTGGCAGAGGGTAAATATTTATTCGATAGAACTCCTTTTGCTCTAAAAAACTATGTTAATTGTATTTTTGAGTTATTTAATTTAGTTTGAGGCTTAGAAATGGAATAACTATTAGGTAAAAATCAACATTTTGCTCTTCTTTGCTTTTCATCGAGGACAAAAAGCTGCCGAAGCAGCCTGGGACATTTGCGACGTGTATGGAGAAGGCGTCATAGGCGAGCCTACAGCACGAAAATAGTTTGCAAAGTTCGAAAATGGCGACTTTGACGTCGATGACACGTCCCGCAGCGGAAGGCCTTCTGAATTCGATGAAGAACGTCTCAAATCACTTTTGAAGTGGAACGGTCGCCAAACCAGTCGTAAATTAGCGGAAAAAATGAACTGCGATCATAAAACGATTCTCAATCGCCTTCACTCAATGGGAGTTACCGAAAAATTGGGAATAGCTTTTCAGCATCTCGGCTGCCTTCACGACAACGCCAAGCCCCATGTTGCACAGGAAGCTGCACTCCAAGAGCTCGAATGGGAGCATCAGCCGTATTCTCAAGACCTTGCATCGACCGCTCCCTGTCAAACCATATGAAGGGCGTTACCTTCGATAACAAAGAGATCCCTGACAACTGACTGTCAACAACTTCTTTGACACCAGACCAAGCGATTTTGGCGGAACGGCATCAATGAATTGGTCGAGAGGTGGGACGAGGTTATAAACAGCATATATAATTGATTAACTTATTGATATAATTATTGTTTTTGTTTAAATACGCTACGAACTTATTCCCCAACCTAATACTTGTAATTTTTCGGCACCTACTCAATCGGGTAAGCAGCAATAAAGTCTTTTGCGTTTACAAAAAATACTTTTAGTATTTACTCAGTGAGCCAGCCACTGATAATCTGCTTATTTGACAATTTGTGTGTGAAGTGATTTATGTGGCTTAGTAGGACCTAAGAATTTCATACGATATTTCAGTCAAAATTTTATAAAATAATATAAAAAATGCAATACGTTTAGAATAAAACTTACGAAATAATTGTCTTTTATTTATAGTAAACTTTTTTTGTTTGTTTTGCTTTCGCTAAAATTGTGTTCAAATATTTGATTCGAAAATGAAACATTTTTACTTCTACATATGTCAGTTGGAGCATGGTTTTTTTTTTCAATTAATTCCTGCAAATACATTTCCCAAAATTTTTATCATTTAAAAATTGCGCCTTTGGTTTGATCAAATGTCACCCCTTTTGGACCATCCACGACCATCCAATCTCGTCTGAAATGTATGTTATTAAATTAAGTTTCATAATAATATATTCAGAGGTGTACTCCAGTCCGCCTGCGTAAAATTCATCGACCTAAAGAAACTGCATATGGGCTCAACCGCTTTCGCTTCACGCCTGAAGCAGCAAAGACGTTTGGACTAAAATGATTCCCACAAATGTGAACTTTGGACGGCACTGAAGTAGAGCACGCAATTTTGCAATGTTTTTTTGCAGATTCATCGCGTGGCACCCAAAATAGAGAGCGCACTTGTTACTTTTCCAAAATATTTCTTTTCTAATTTCCACAACTGAAAAGTAATTTTATTCGGGTAAAAACTAGTGACTCTTAATGAAAATTTTCAACCAATGCATTCAAGCGAATTGTGAAATAAGCAAATCATTTGATTTATCGAAAAGTGAAGATGCGTGAGTTAGCTGACATCGTAAAAATATCAAAAGAATGTCTTGCCTCTATATTGCATGATCATTTGATTATGAGAAAGCTCTGTTCAAAGTGGGTGCCGCGTTTGCTCACTGTTTTGTTTCATCAAGGCAGCGCATCGTGTCATAAGTCAATCAAAACAAGGGGAAAACGACATGAATGGAAATTTCGAATTGCTCCACATCCACCGTATTCACCAGCTTTAATTTCCAACGACTACTAGCTGTTCGCAGACTTAAACAAAAAGTGCTCGCCGGTAAGAAATTTCGCTCGAATGAAGAGGTTATCGCTGAAACTGAGGCCTATTTTGAGGCAAACGATAAATCATTCTACAAAAGTTACATTGAAATGTTAGAGCGGCGCTGGAATAGTTGCGTTGTTCGTGATGGAAATTACGTTGATGAATAAAGCTAATTTTTAACAAAACAAAACGTGTTTTATTTGTTAGGCCCAAAACTTTTCAACCCATGTGTTACATATCACATCTCTCGATTTTATTTGCAGATTTTCGAGCACCCCGGGCGTATGAGCAATGAGTACTTGCATATCTGTTCGATGCTGTCGAGGTCGAGTAATTTAAGCGATGCTTGTTTTGATTTTTGCTACACTATTTTTAAGTTTTACAAATTATTCGTACATAGTGCTGATATCGTTGGAAAGCTAAAGAGATTCTGACAAACGAAGTAACCAATATTTGTTTAGCTCAAATATAAATTTGTATGTCCTTTAAATATCTCTATTGATTTCGGAGATATTGGTGAGAGTATTGCCTTGAATCGACGCCAGTGGATAGAGTAAATGTCCAAAGAAATAAAATCACTACTCCCAAAGAAAAAATCTCTCCAATGTCAATGGTAGTGTAACTGTCCTGTCTCTAGTAAAGAGTTGAGAGGCCTTGCAGGAGGGTATGTCCACCATGAGCGCGTCTACAAGTACAATCCGTCAAAGACGTCGATTCATGAATGCCTAATTGCTGAGAACGTCTAGATGTCGATGTTGAAGGTTGTTCAGCAATACTTTGCGCTACAGCAGCAATATTCTCAACAGAACGTTCAAGTTTTTAGTCTGCCAGTCCTTTTTTCTATCCTCGAAAAAATAAGTTTCTTCAAATTTTTTGACCAACCTTTCAATTGCCCACTCATTTGAACAATATTTTCCACCACTTTGCGTTATGTTGTGGTTAAAGATGGACCATTTTCATAATAAGTTGCAATAGTTTTAACGCGTAATTCTACAGGTATTTTGAAAAATTGTGCATCTGTCACTTGACAAATGTCAAAGATGTCATTAAAAATGTACCATCTCGTAATTATCCAACACTCATTGACAGTTAGGTGGCACTTTTGAAAGACCCTTTACTTTGCCTGATAACGCTCAAGCCAGCACGCATTGTTGAACTCATCCGATATCATCAATTCCAGTCTTTAAACGACATTCAAATTTTTGTTCGATCGAGTTATAACAATTTTCCGTTTGAACAAAGTGGGTGACACTTATTTTCGAAGAACAAAGTCTCAGATAAAATATTTATTTCCGATATTCTACGCCGGCTAATGAGCGTCCTGGAGCAAATACCATTAATTTTATTTTTGTCCTATCTAAATGTGTAAAAACACAATAAAAAAAACACAATTGAATGTACGAAATTAATAGCCCTCTGTTCTTCAAGTCAGTAAAAACAAGGACCATTAATAATGACTCCAACTACGCAGCTTTCGAAGCTACTATTGGGAATTGAACAGGTGCGAAACACCGGGCACGAAACACCAAATAATAGAAAAAGTTTTTTTTTTAATAGCGGGCGCTACTTATAAAAAGCCATCTGCTGTTCGGAGGCGAAATAAAACTGTAGGTCCCTCCATTTGTGGTAAACATCAAGGCGCACACCACAAATGGAAGGAGAAGCTCGGCCAAATTCTCAAAAAGGCTGCAAGCGCCAATTATTTATGCATCTATATAAATGTTTGTAATTACGCAGAGAAGTGCAGATTGCCAACTTCGGCGTATGCCTGTGTTAATGCACTTCAAGTCTGCATATTTGGTCATTTGGCCCCTAGTAGTGTATGTGCAGCCTTGATATTATTTCTAATGATGACTTCGTAGCTTAACATTGAAATTAACTGCTACAAGAAGCTGTTGGATAAATCTTGCCTTACTAAGTAGCTAACTATATGTAGATAAATAAATTGAAAATGGTCATTAACATTAGTAAAAAAAGTTGCTGCACATTTACAAATACGTATATAGTATGTGCATTTATAAGTACGGACTGTTTATTTCGTGTAATTTTTGTACGTAGACACAATACACGAACAAAGTAGTTACACTGGCGAGACGTGATAATGAAATAACGAGAACACTACTAATTTGGCTTGAAACCTTCTCTTTCAAAGGCAGTGTCTCCCTTCAGCATTCGGACCACTATATACATACATATATAGTTTGTAACATCAGACGAAGGGACGGAAATTTAGATTAAGTGAGGTGAGGAGCTGTGCGTGTACCAAGTTTGGCGGAATTTTTTTAAATCGTTTTCGAGGTACACGAATTTACCCAAAAGCAGGCGTGCGAAAGCCTTTTTTACAAAATTTTACTTGCATCTTTACCTTTTTTGAAGTTCATCTACTGCTAACTGATCATCTGCTACTGAACTGTATATATATATAATTGGGTGCTTGGCCGAGCTCCTCCCTCTATTTGTGGCGTGTGCCTTAATGGATGGCTCCAGGAACGAGCACTGCTCCGGCTCTGGTGTCTACGTGGAATACAGCGGGGCAAAAGTACACTTTGCTTTTCAAGCGAAGATATATGCTGTTCAAGAAGCAATGAACTTCGTTGTAGAAAACAGATGGAGAGAGAGACAGATCTGTATGTGTCTGCAGCGGCAAAAAAAGCTGCGCTCATGGCCTTAGACAGCCCTCCAACCACTTCAAGGGTAGTTGAGTACTGAAAATCCAGGTTGAACTATGTTGGTAGACATAATATACTGATGCTAAGATGGGTACCGAGATACGTTGGTAGCGGCGGTAACGAGATGCAAAAGGTAGGCCTTTCAGACAGTGCACTCTGCCCAGCATGTGTTGCATCCATCCTCTGACGGCGGACCACTTTCTGTGTGTCTGCCCGGCCTTCGCTCGAATCAGGCTTGAAGTCTTTGGCACCGATGTATTAAGAAGTGACCACCTTGTCTCCTTGGCACCACAAGATCTAATTGAAAAGGGATCCTGAGTGCAGCGCAATGGACTTAGTTGTGTCTGAGTGCTGTACTTGCTAGTCTGTCCCGACAAAAAAACAAAAAAAAAAAAACATTTATACACACATACTTATACTAGTTAGCAGATAAGCAGTTGCATACACACATATTTAATCGAGTAATTGAATTAGTAATTGGGTGGCTCAAATATAGACATTCACTGCTGGTGTAATATAAGTGCCTACACATATGTATGTGTGCATGTTCGAAAAGTGTAAACAAAGTAATTTGATTTAATGATTTAGCGCTGACAGGTGGTAATACACACTTTGGCGACCACCTAAGGTGCATGATCATGTTAACATACATACATATATATCAAATTAAATTGGCTTTTTGCAGCATTGCTGCGCGCGCTTATGTACATATGTACATATGCACACTCATTTGCTGCAAAAACATGTGCGCACTTATGCACGCATGTCAAAAATATGGCGCTGCAAATTGGATTGATGGCTGGATCGTCATTAAATATTTTACTTTCAATTTGCCAATTTTGCTTGGTTGAAATTGGAAAAATGTGGCTAGACCTAAATTTAGGAATTGCAATGAACGTACCGTAAATAATATTAGTTTTCAATGTTAATGCTACTTGTTGGTAATGGATTAATAGGCAGAAAATATGAGAAAACAACAATTCAATATTGATTAGAGAGGGCAATTATTTTGTGGAAAAACTTTTAAAAATTTTCTGCAAGTTCAAGTGTGCGAGTGCATACTCTGTAGGGAAAAACTGATTAAGAGTATATTAATTTTTCACTGACTAGATTTATTTAGAAATGCATTACAAAAATATGTATATGAAGTCACTCACACCTTATTTAATACAGATACATATCGGATTTTTTTGTATTTTATGTTGAGAAATGAAATAAATAAATAATTAAATAATATGTCTGCATACTATGTTTTTTCATTTTCGCAAAATATAATATTATGAAATATAGAATACCTTACTAAAAAATCGTATCTGTATCAAATAAGGTGCTAGTGACTGTATACCATTTGAGTCCTACCTCTGTATCCATCGTGGGCTCGATTTTCCTAAACTGTGCGAAAGTGGTATTGCTGCCCGCGAAATGTACAGAGTGTTCTACATATTTGTCACTGAACACAGGAGAACTCTGAATAGCTCTAACAATATCGACTTGCTCATCCTGTAACGTTTTAGAAATGCTTGTGGAGTACAATTTCAATCATGGAGCGCTACACCGTGCGCAGAACGCACAGAAGCCGTGAATTTGAAAATAATATCGAACATGATCATAAGACTTTCGCTCTCAGCGGAGAGGCAAAAAAACAAAAAAATCTATGCATGAACTTAAAGTCACTGTTTGGTGTGGTGTGTGCGCTACGAACATTAGCGGTCCATTCCTTTTCGAGCATGACGAAGGCTGTACCATAACTATGAATAAAATACGAATTTTTGCCGCCATTCATCGAGGGAAATCAGTTGATGGGTTGTTGGTTCCAGCTGGATGGCGCAACATGGCAGACGCTGAATTTACTCAAGAAAAGAGAAAGGTGTACACTAAAAACCTCAAATACTTTACTTTCTGAACGCCAATATTCGTGGGGAAATTGGCGAAATAAGCCTCGAAATGCTCCAAAATGTTATGGAAAATGTTGACAAAAAAAGAGCCCAAATGTGCGTCAATCGATATTGTTTACGGTTATTGACCCAATAAATTCTATTATAGGCCTCTTATATTCACCACTTCTGTGCTTGCTGTCTCTCTGCTCGACTCATTTGAGGAAAAATTTGCGTGTGAAAGCAACAACAAAGTTATGGAGCAAAACTCACCGCTAGTGAGTATAACTGCTATAACTCACTATTAAACTGGTATAACTCACTAATTTACAAGCAAATGTAATTTTTGACAGCTATTTTCCAGCGCTAATGCTTGGCGATAATAAGATACCTAATATTACTTAAGTTAATCAAGTTGTGAATGGTGAAAGGGCAACTTAAAACACCACGACTTCCAGGAAGACACAAAAGCGTTGGCATGAGTGCTGGACGTCTGGATCCCGATGCGAATGATGAAATACTTATATAATATTTTATTAAAAAAAAAAAAAAAAAAGAATAACATATTGTAAAATTTTTTTCGTTGCAAGAACAGGACACAGTTCTACAGTAAAGATGAAGAATGATACGTATGCAAATGCTCAGTAGCCCGAGTATTACCGCGCATTAAAACCATCGCTTATTCCTACGAAGTTAAGGCTGTTGAGTTTTCCATAATTCAGTATGCCTTCCAAACTGTCTGGAGAGAGACAAAGGCGGGAGAGGATCAGTTTGACTTCAATTAACTTATTTGGAGATTGCCATGAAAAATATGCCAGTTGTTTACTCATCTATATATATATAAGCTTTTCTTTAGCCAGTCATGGATCGGAATATGCAAGATGGGTACTATTGTCGGTCATCTATTTCCGCACAGGGTGTTATTACAGGGTAACATGCGAACAAGTGTAATAAGTACCTACTTAAACATACTCGTGTAATTGTTTGTGCCTTAGTTTAAATAAGCCCCAAATGGTTATTCTTTCAGTTAATTACCGCAAATGCGTGCCGTAATTGTTTTCATTTCGATTTCGCACTAATTGGAAACCAAGTGCTGTTTATGGTGAGTGAGTAGTAAATAACTTTGTGTACATACTTACATACAAATGTATGCATTATGTTCATATTAATATGTAGCAATATATATAGATATATTTATAATTAAAATTAGTCGAAGAAATCCTTGTCCTTTGCCAATAACGGCGACCATGCCAGCGGCGGCGGCGACATCAAAGTTTGCTCAACCGATCGTGGATCGTTCGATGGCGTGATTACTTGCACCATGAGCAGTGTTAACTGTTTCGCATTCAATTTTATTTCTACTTTTCTACATTAATTTAATTGTAACCATACATGCAGTTGTACGTGCATACAGCTATTGGACCTGGGCCCGTGCTACATGTAAACTTTGCCACACGAATTACCCTGTGCTATGCATTGCTGCTTAATTAGATTTGTTAGGTTTTGGTAGTGGTAAACCGTTAGCTGCAAGTACTTTTACAAACGAATCAATTCACACTGAACTCATTACGAAAATGCAATGCTACATTTTTCCCTTGACTTATGTAATAGCATTGCCATTTGTGAATTTTACAGGTATAACGTAAAGCCAACATGCGCCTACAAAGCATTTGCTGGTTTACTCATTTGTAATACATACTCACATAAGCACTTATTGTATGTGCAAATTACCTATTTTACACTTACAATTATATGTGCATTTATTAAATTTATGATATTATGCGTTATTAATTTTAACATATTTTTACTCAAAATTTTGTATAAAAAATCAATCTGATGTCTAAGTTAATTATATTAGTTTGGGAAATATGAAATCCATTATTTTCTGCGTAGATGGCTGTAGTGATCGATGTCTCGTAAAGTATCGATCAAACAATTTAAAATTTATGCTCGTTGTCAAGGTGACATTTCACACTAAAACAAATTCTTTTGCTGTTTTTTGTTTGATCCATTCAGTTGTGAGTTACAGGGTGCTTACAATGGAAGTCAGCAAAGAGAAAATTCGGTACATTTTACAATTTTTCTTTGATAAAGGCGAAAATTAAAGACTTTCAAGAAACTGGCAAATACTGGCAGACCAAGAACTAGACGTTCTGTTGAGAATATTTCTGGTACAGCGCAAAATATATTTAAATATTTTATAAAAAATCTAGGCATGTGTTTTCAAATACCCTTTAATGAACACAATTTTTATATTATTTGTTTTTTTTTTGTTCTTGGAAAAATGAAAAATAATTTTAAATTTCAATAAAATATTGATAAAATTATCTCAAATAAAAAAAATTCCATAGTACACATAACAGAAGTGACAAAGAAAGAGGGAGAGACCGGAGAGAGAATGAGAGAGAGAGAGAGAGAGAGAGAGAGAAATAATATATATATATGTATATATATATAATTGGCGCGTACACCCCCTTTTGGGTGTTTGGCCGAGCTCCTCCTCCTATTTGTGGCGTGGGTCTTGTTGTTCTTCGACAAAGGGACGGGCCTATAATTTTAAGCCGCCTCCGAATGGCAGATATTTTTTATTAGGAGCTTTTTCAAGGCAGAAATACACTCCATTGCCATTGCCTGCCGAGGGGCGACCGCTATTAGAAAAATGTCTTTATTAATTTTGATCTTTCGCCAAGATTCGAACCGACGTTCTCTCTCTGAATTCCGAATGGTAGTCAAGCACCAACCCATTCGGCTACACCGGCCGCCGTATCAGTTTTATAAGTCGTTGTGTGAAATTGTGCCTGAAAAATACAGGGTCCGGCAATCGAAGATTAACCAACTTCAGACCGCTTGCAGGGCATCAGCTGTCTGTTAGTTGGCTAAATGACAGTTCAGAGTATTGTTTACAAGCGCGCGGAAGCATTTTGCCAAAAGTAAGCGTGAAAAAAGAAAATCAGTAATGGATTTCAAACGTAATAGTGTGATTACATTATATTTGGTTGGAAAATCACAACCAGCGATTCTGCGTGAGCTCGAGTACTTTAAAGTAAATACAGTTTTATAGGTTATAGCACCATTACTCGTTACAATGATACTGGTAGCATCGCGAACCGTCATGGAGGTGGTCATCAAAAGACTGCAACGTCACGTGAAATGGTTCAAAAGTGAAGAAGTGACTTGAGCGAAATATCCGACGAAGTGCGCATCAATTGGCAAAAGAACTGAATATACTGACCGTAGCATCCGCTGCATACCGAAAAATAATCTCAAAGTCAAGCCTTACAAGATCCAAAAGGCGCATGATGTCACACCAAAGCAGCAACCAGTCAGACTTGAGAAAGCAGAGAAGTTGCTTCGCTTGGCCGAAAGCGGTCAATTTCCGATCATTGTGTTTACTGATGAGAAAATTTTTAAAATTGATAGAGTTTTATTGATAGTTCAAAACGATAGAGTTTATATGAATATGAATCATCGATTGGCCACCAGGAGGCAGCACCCGCCACAGGTAATGGTTTGTGTAGTTTGTGCTGTAACCGCAGATGGGTGCTCTCCAATCGTTTTCATCGAGCCTGGCGTCAAGGTAAATGCGAAATATTATCAGGAAAGCATTCTGAGGGTTGCTTTGAAGCCGTGGGCAGACAAACAATTCGGTGGCAGACCATGGACGTTTCCACAGGACTCGGCACCATCTCACAAAGCTCGAGTGAACCAATAATGGTTAAAAAACAATGTTCCAAACTTTATAGAGTCCGCAAAATGGCTCTCGAATTCACCAGACGAGAATCCGATGGATTATTCTCTTTGGACAATTTTGGAGAGGTAAACGATTCACTAGTCTGAAAAATGCCATTGGCCGCTGCAAGTCACATTGCGATTAATTTCTTGACCGTCTCGTTCGATAATAAAGGTTGTCAAAAAAGTCTTGCGGTATTTCCGCAAGCTTGTCTTTGCAAGCGCGTAGTTCTAGTTGTATTCGTCGCATCGGTTCACGCTAGAACTTTTTGGATAGCTCTTTTCACGTGCTAACACGTGTTTGATTAATTGTTGTTTGCTTTTAGTCGTTCGTGAGTTATAGCGTCGCAAACATGGAGCAAAATAAAGAGAAAATACGGCATATTTTACAGTACTACTACGATAAAGGCAAAAATGCATCTCATGCTGCCAATAAAAGTTGTGTAGTTTATGGACCCGATACAGTGTCCATTTCCACCGCACAACGATGGTTTCAACGTTTTCGTTCTGGTGCAGAAGTGATCGAAGATGCGCCACGGTCCGGAAGGCCTGTCGTCAAAAATTGCGATAAAATCGCTGAATTGATCGAAAGAGACCGGCATAATAGCAGCCGTAGCATCGGCCAAGAGCTGGGCATGAGTCATCAAACCGTTATAAACCATTTGAAGAAGCTTGGATTCAAAAAGAAGCTCGATGTATGGGTGCCACACGAAATGACGCAAAAAAAACATTTTTTCCCGTATGGATGCATGCGAATCGCTTCTGAATCGCAACAAAATCGACCCGTTTTTGAAGCGGATGGTGACTGGCGATGAAAAGTGGGTCACTTACGACAACGTGAAGCGCAACCGGTCGTGGTCGAAAAGCGGTGAAGCTGCCCAGACGGTGGCCAAGCCTGGATTGACGGCCAGGAAGGTTCTTCTGTGTGTTTGGTGGGATTGGCAGGGAATCATCCACTATGAGCTGCTCCCCTATGGCCAAACGCTCAATTCGGACCTGTACTGCCAACAACTGGACCGCTTGAATGCAGCACTCATGCAGAAGAGGCCATCTTTGATCAACAGAGGCCGAATTGTCTTCCATCAGGACAACGTCAGGCCACACACATCTTTGGTGACGCGCCAGAAGCTCCGGGAGCTCGGATGGGAGGTTCTTTTGCATCCACCGTATAGTCCGAATCTCGCACCAAGTGATTACCACCTATTTCTGTCGAGCTTGGTAGTCGGAAGTTGTCCACAAGAGAGTCCTGTGAAAATTGGCTCTCCGAGTTTTTTGACAATAGGAAAGCGAGCTTCTATAAGAGGGGCATTATGAAGTTGACATCTCGTTGGGAACTCGTCATCGAATAAAACGGCGCATATTTGACTTAAATCGCATTATTATAACCAATTTTATGAACAAATGAAAATTCAATAAAAATACCGCAAGACTTTTTTGACAACCTATATAAGCTTAGTGATCGCAAAAAAACGATTTTTCAAGTGCTGGTAAAGGAAATTTTTTGTATAGAAAATGTAATATGAAACACAATTTTTGGGGCAGCTAAGCGAAATGTGCAGCTAAAAGAAAAAAATTTCATGCAAATGCTACAATAAATGTGGAAAATACGAGTTTTTGCACACTTATCCAGAATGTGCAGTTAAGCGAAATCGACTGTATTTACAAATTTCTAGATCCCAGCGCCACCTACATTTATAAATCATCACTGACACATCTGCTGCAACACGCCAACTTTTTACCGCGATCGGATGAACTGTACAGAATGGACAAACAGACATTATAAAGGGTGTTTTTTTAGAGGTTAGGTTTTCAAGATGAAATAAAACGTATATAATTTAATGTTATGGCCAAGAATTTAGCTTTATTATAAAGATAAGGGTTTGCCATTATGTTTTAAAAATGATTTCGGGCAAGTGGCTGCCGCGGCTGGCTCGAATAAATTCCAGCCGAGAGGCCCAATTTTCGACCACTTTTTGCAGCAATTGGGGCCGTATGTCAGCAATAACGCGCCGAATATTCTCTACCAAGACGTCAATCGGCTCGGGCTTATCTGCGTAGACAAGCGACTTCACATAGCCCCACAAGAAATAGTCCAGCGGTGTTATATCGCACGATCTTGGAGGCCACGCCACAGGTCCACGGCGCGAGATAATGCGCTCACCAAAAGTTTCCTTCAATAAATCGATTGTTGCGTTGGCTGTATGGCATGTAGCGCCGTCTTGTTGGAACCAAAGGCCGTCCACATCAACATCGTCCAATTCAGGCACGAAAAAGTCATTAATCATGGCTCTATAGCGCTCTCCATTGACTGTAACATTATGGCCGGCTTCATTTTTAAAGAAATATGGACCAATGATTCCCTCTGCCCATAGAGCACATCAAACAGTGACTTTTTGAGGATGTAACGGCGTCTCAGCAATGGCTTGTGGATTATGTTCACTCCAAATGCGACAATTTTGCTTATTGACATACCCATTCAACCAAAAGTGAGCTTCATCGCTGAACAAAATTTTCTTCGATGCGTCGCGCGAACCGAACCATTATTTTCGTAATAAATTTGCACAATTTGCAAACGTTGTTCAGGTGTAAGCCTATTCATTATGAAATGGCAAACCAAACTGAGCATAAATCAAAAAAACACCCTTTATAATATTATATTTTATGTATTAGATACAAATAATATTGGAAAGCAATTGGGGTTGAATGAATGGATTTTTTGATATTGTCATTGCTTTTATGAAAACCGCAAAGTTATGAAAAGTTTTTGCATACGCGATAAATGTAACTTTTTGCACTTAACAGCTCAGCCAATTGGTTTCCAATAGCATTTCAATGTTATGACTGACTGAAGTAATTGTCGCATATCTATTGTGACATTGTCGCATATCTACGTACTCTAGAAATTTGACCCAGCCCCGCGTACATTGGTGAACATTTATAGGTACGCGATGACCCGTACGCCAGATGAATTCTGCCAGCTGCAGTGGCATTGCATCTACACGTGGTTGCCTACATTCTCGTAGCTTAATCGGCTAATGCCAAGGCAACGAACGCAAAAACGGTCATTTGAATGACACCACTATCGCTCGTAAAGTAGCTTTCAATTAAAGCATTTTTTTATGAAATTTTTTATGATTACACGCTCTTTATGTACATCCATAAATGGATCTGTCTCATGCTGTCGGCTTGACTTTGAATTTTGACACACTCTGTGTGTGCCAGCTGCGTAAACAACATCGTTAAAATAGAAACATTGGAAAAAATATTGCCATCCATGCTTCTCGCCATTTGCGGACTACCCTAATGCAACATATTAATAATTGCAGCATGGAGCAAAAACTTGGCATATCAATTATGCGTTCATGTATACTTTATTGCTATGTTTATGCTATATGGAAAGTTTATGGCTTTGTAATTGGTTAAATGAAATCGTAAAGTTGTTAAATGATTAGCGATCAAAATCGTTTTGTTATATGCCAATAATATGTCATTTCATTGATTTAGAGTGTTAAGTTGATTAAATGAATTTTTAGTGGCCGTTTTAATGAATGATTTTTATGTACATACATACACATACTTACGTATACTCGTATATATGTGATATAATGAAGCAAATAAATTGTTATGAAGGGTTTTCCAATAAGAGATGTTATTTTGATATTAAAAAAAGCTATTTTTTAATATAAATGATAGGATGTTTATTTCATTATAAAGAGGAAAGTATGCCGTTAATAGTGGAGAATAACATCAGGTAAATAACCACCACGACCGCGCTTACAGGACAATATCCTTTTGATGAAAATTTCCATAAGCAAATTGCAAAGTAGCTGCTCATATGTCCTCGATAGCCTCACGAAATCCATCTTTGGGGTCTTGAATCGACCCTGGGCTGTTGGCGTAGACCTTATCTTTCACGCAGCCCCAAAGAAAAAAGTCACAAGGTGTTAAATCACAGATCTCGGTGGCCAATTGTGATCACCTCTTTTAGAGATAACACAATTCGGAAACTTTTCGCGTAAAATATCAATGGTTTCGTTGCTTGTGTGGCAAGTAGCGCCGTCTTGTTGAAAATAAACGTTGTGCAGATCAATACCATCCAATTTCGGCCATAGAAAAAAATCGTTAATCATCTCTCGATAGTGCAATCCATTTATTCTTAGCACCTGTTATTGGAAAACCCTTTACTTAAAAGCAAATAAAGATTTTAAAGAAGAATGGTTTAAAGAAGAATGGGTTTACAGGCTGGTGAAAATTTATTAAGAAGATAAAGGGTGAAGCTTTGGAAATAAGTACCACCATATCAACGAGTTAGTTTAAGGTTTATTTTGAAAATCTGCTGAGCCCTACTGATAATGACAAGGAACAATTTTATGCACATAACTTCCACGCTGCCGATCTGTTTGAGTTTTTTCACCAGACGAAGTTAGATCTGTGCTAAACAAAGTTAAATTAAACAAAGCAACAGGGATTGACAGAATTCCTTACGAGTTCTTAAAAAATGCCCTCGATACTTTCATTACGGCTATGGCAAGTGCCTACACAAATCTTTACGAAAAATGCAAAGTAGACGAAGCTTTTACTTTCCATGAGATATTATGCACTTGTGCCAGAGCCAATTTTTGTTCTTCCACAAATCCGGGCGTTTCTGGAGGATTGCTTCGCGCCAATTGCGCATAACTAGCAGGTAATATTCCTTATTGACCGTTTTACCTGTGTCAAGAACTCATGATGCACAACGCCCCTGCAATCGAAGAAGACGGTAAGCAAAACTTTTACATTCGACCGAGCTTGGCGCGGCAGCTTCCATTGAGATGATTGAGCTGTGGTTTCCACGTCATAGCCATAAACCCACGATTCGTCACCAGTTACGACCCTCTGGAGCAAATTTGGGTCTTCGCGGACAGAGTCCAACATCTCATTAGCAATGTTCATGCGATGCTGCTTTTGGTCGAAATTGGTACGAATTTTGCGGCGAACCGTCTCATGCCCAAATCATTGAAAAAAATCGAATGGAACGAGCCAATCGATATGTCTAGGTCCTCAGCAACTTCTCTAACGGTGATTCGACGATTGGCCAATACCATTTGCTTCACTTCATCAATTTTTTCGTCTGTTTCGTACGAACTTAGCACATAGCTTTTAAAATATCCCATCTAGGAATTTTCTTAATTGTTGTTTAAATTTACTATTTCAAGAAGGACAAGCAGTTCACGTAGAAGAAAAAAAATGCATAAAATCGGTATTACTAACCTTATGAAATTCAACTTGAGCTCCATCAGCAATGCCTTCTAATTCTCTGATGTATTGTGGAAATGATTGTTTCACACTCTCTAATGTTTCGTTGTAAACTTTTCCTGCAAAAAAAGTTAAAGTTTATAAATTTCGTAAAAAGATTTTTAAATGAGATTTTTTACTTAAAATGGTTAATGGTTAATGGTTGTAGAGGGTTAAGGAGTAGCCCTTTAGCACTGCGATCATATTGATCTATTGTGCACCCTATGCTGTCTATTGACTGTTAAGTATGCTTATGAATTGTACCAGCTCCTTCTGAGGGAGTGATTGAAGGTCTTCATCTGTAAGCATGAACTTGTTTAAAAACCTTTTCCTTCTATGCGTCAACCCCAGACATTCGATAATGAGATGTTCCATAGACTCCTCATCTTCGCAGCAGAATCTGCAGGTGCTGGTGTTAGTTATGCCTAATTTATGTAAGTGTTTGTTGCAGGTGAAGTGACCCGTGAGGGCGCCTGTGAGAGTGCGAATGCTCTTTTTGTTTAACGTGAGGGCCATGTTAGCTCTTTTAGCGTTGAAACTTAGGAACTTTTTGGAGTGTCTAAGACCCTCTACATTGTTCCAATGCTGATTTAATAGAGTTTTGGCCCAGTATTTTATTTTTTGTTTTAGGTTGTTTTTGTTGAATCCGAACATTGGACTAGGTCCGATGAAGTTTTCATCTGCCCCTTTTTGGCTTGAACGTCTGCCTTTTCGTTGCCGTCATATCCCTCATGTCCCGGTACCCAAATTAATGAAACATTGTTTTTGGATGCCAGATCATTGAGTGCCTTGTGGCATTCTAAGAGGGTTTTTGAGTTGTATGTATAGCTATCTAGAGCTTTTAGGACTGATTGGCTGTCCGAGAGTATTTTAATCCTTACTCTCTTGTGGTTTCTGCGTTGCATGATGTTTACTGCTTCCATTATTGCGTATAGTTCCGCTTGGAAGATAGTGGTGTCCCTGGTGAGAGTGTATGATTTGTGGATTCTGGGCCCCACTACACCTGCTCCTACACCGTAAGGAGCTTTACTTAAAATAGTTTAGTGATTTATATCGAACTCGTAAAGGTACAATTTCTAGATTGGTTTGAATTTCACTTAATTAATATTTAAATGGTTGAAAGATAAAAGGAAAGATATGCCAAGTTCGAAGAACTATACTCATAGTCAGAATAAACTCAATGTTTGCTATCTGTGGCCACAAGAAGCAATCGATTAAGTTGAAAATCATACTATCGAGGAAAGCCACTCAATATAAAGCGTCTTTCAAAAGATGAGCCTAGATGTTGTTTTAAAATAAAATATGCAAAAGTTTACAATTATATGTGAAAAATTACATCACTTAAATATTCTTCCATGAATATTGAAGAAGTTGCAGCGATGAGGAAGAGGAAAAAACAGTCGAGCACTTCTTTGCAATTGTTCAGCCCTAGCGAAAATCAGAGCAGGTTCTCTAGGTAAATACTATTTTAATTCTCTTACAGAACTGTCTGGCGTGGGGTTGGCATTCAATATTACGTTTCATAAGAGCCACAAAATGGTTCCACGAAGGAAGATAAATGAGGTTCCCATGTAGAATAGTGGTATCACAACGGACCTGTAAGGTCTAAGTGAGTTGGTCGTGCAGACCGACTAGCACCATAACCTAACCTAACCTATCTCCCTGTGACTTTATCCTTTTCCCAAAACTTAAATTACCACTCCGCGGATGCCGCTTTATGCCGATAGAGGCCATTAAGGAGAAGGAGCTGAAGAAAATCTCTTCAAACGCGTTTAAAAGGTGCTTTGATGACTGGACTAATGGTTGGCCTATGTGTATTATTGCTTCGAATGGAGCCTATTTTGAAGGCGAAAAAATAAATTTTGATGGCTGAAAAACAATTATTTTGCGTTTTATTGAACAGTTCTCCGTACTTTTTTGACAGAATGTATGCACATAATTTGGACTAGAAATTATTTTTTTGTAAAAATTTTTAAGCAAAAAGCTTTTAACTCTACTATTATCTACTATTATTTGACACAGAAAATAAGAAGAAATTCATAAAAAACTTACTTCCTTCATCTTTTTTGTACAGGGGTAAATATGATTCGTTTAGCGGTGTGCTCAGTAGTAGAAAGTTCTTGATAATCGAGGCAAATGTCCGGCCCTAAAAATAAACCAAACAAAAGTTTAATAAAATATATCTGTATAACTAAAAAGCAATGAATTATGAAACGATATAAAAATGTTGTAAAGAAATTTAGTATAAAGTAAAGAATAGTTATTCATAAAAGTTAGACATTTTTTTGAAAATCCTTTATAGAGCTAAGAGCGACGAAAACACCCAAGTCTTTTAAATCTTTAATTGTCTTTAGTGGTGAGTTTGAGATGTAGTAAGATGCTGGAATAATATTAAAAACTTCCGCATATGAAGTATAGTGACATTTACTAATGTTAAGGAACAAACGATTACGCACACACCAACTATGCAAGGGTGTCAACGCAACCTGGAGAGTGGATGAATCTTCGGGACAATAAATTTCATACTCGATTTTCAGATCATCCGAGTCTAGAAGAAAATTACACACGGAAAACGGGAGGAAATATCATTAATGAAGAGGATAAATAGTAACGCACTAGGACACTACCTTGAGGGACACCAGACGAAGCATCACAAAAAAAAATAAGACGATACATTACCGAATCGAATGTCACAGTGTCTTAAGATGGGAAATTAACCACTTAAAAAATTGAAAGTGAAAAGCGAAACCCTCCAGTTTAGCTATTAATATTGGCTGTGATGCCCTATCATCAAAAAAAAATCTGTTTAGATTGCATCCAAACCTGAAGGAAAGGTATTCAAACAATCCTGCGTAAAGCTAGCTAAATCCGTTAACGTAGATCTGCCCGGAACAAACCCATGTTGACTGGGACATAACAAATGTTTAACGGCTAAGTATATTTTGTCTTTGACTGTACATACCTACACTCAGAGAATGTAGAAACTGTAGGTAGCTTGGAAATCGGCCTATAATTTTCAACACTATTTTTATTGCCGCTCTTAAGGATAGGCGTAAAGAAGTTAATTTCCAGTCATTAAGGAAGACTCCAGCAGAAGGTGACATGTTGAATAATGTTTCTGGCCACTTAAAAATTATGCTTTTTATTGCGATATTGGTATTGCTCATACGCCATGGCGCTCTACTGGGAAGCAACATTTTGTTTAGAGGAAACCACTTTGTATTACTAGCGGAGAGATAAGATTTAAGTATTACTTAATACTAATGATCAGTAATTGATTTTATAGCAATAATAATAGGTTCACAATAGTAATAGCTTGGCACATACAACTTCGAAGGTTGCCAAAGGAGGGACTTACAGTTTTGTGCTGCCTTCAAAGTAATTGACTTTTTATAAGAAATTTTTCCTTGGCAGTAATATAGTCAAAGGTTTTGTCTGTGGAGAGGAGACCACTAACTATATTATTTCGATACTTTACGACTGCAGTAGGGTTTGCTTTTTTACTCGTTGGCTTCCTGTTTCCTATTAGCCTAATGTTACGCAGAAACACACTCAGCACACATCGACTTACGAAGGCATCTACATAGTTCATTGAATTAAGGCTCGCCGACTTTGCTAGCTATGCCATTTCATCGGAATAGATAATAAGCACTTCAGCTCTAGAACCATTGATTATGTTAATTGCTGAGCACGACAGAAAACGAGAAGGACTTTTCCCTTTTTCAAAAGGCCAAGTAAAAAACACTAAACTTTATAGGCTCATAAGCTTATATGGTGTTGTTGAATGACGTCTATAAAGGCTGTTACCTTGATCAAATTAGCCATTTATACAGCGTGCATATAGTAGATATTTGAGGACATGCATACATATATGTGGCTATAACTTGCCGAAACCATTATTTTTCTTTTTGCTCTTTTTCAGATAAGACAACTTAACTCAAGATATGAAGAGTGTAAGTCAAATCGACTTAGAAATCTCTAAAGTGAGCCCGTTCATTCGCTCATAAGGTTCGCTGTAAATTGACAGCATCAGGCGGCGATGCAGAACGCACAAAACACGAGGAAAGTTCTGATACTGTCCGATCTGCAGAATTTATTCAACAAGTGCAAGCGATCATTGACGCAGGCGCTTCAAAATTGGCCTATATTGATTTGTGAGGGAGTTTAATGTTATTGAGGGTCTCATTCGTCGCCTTGTCCAGGAAGATCTCCGGGATAAGACCGACGTTATGCGCAGAAGACCGCTTATGTCGGAGCAAATAAGAGAAAAAAAACGCCTTCTAACAAAATCAAACACGCTGAATCACGTGAGATGTTATGGGTTTTTTCTGACGAAAAAAATGTTACTGAATACTAAAGGAGCAACCGCAGAAATTACAAATGGCTATGTTTCCATCCTATAGACACTCTTTTTCCATGCACCCGAAGTTTCCAAACACTGTTTGTGGTTTGATGGGTTGTGAGCAACAAAGGAAATGTCATTCCACCACACTTCTTTTCTCAAGCATTTCGAGTGAATTCTGCTGGATATATCGGTTCTAGAGGCAGTAGTAAAACCCTGCATTGATGGTGTACGCGGTGGCAATCCATACATTTTTTAGTAAGACTCTGCTCTCTCAAATAAAGCGATGGTGTCACAAGATTAGTTGGCTGAAAATTAGCGAGAATTCGCTCTCAAAGAGAAAAAATATATTATAACAAAAAAGAAACATTAACGCAAAACCTCGTATTAAATTAAAAAAGAAAATGAAACAAATGAAGTGCAAAATAACGAGCTTAGCATCACATGATTTTATTTTCTTTTCTCCACAATAAATTATTCCATTTCATCATCGCTGTCAGATGCAGAATATTCCATTAGCAATTGCATTGTATTTCTTCATATTTTCCTTGCTTCTGTCTATGCATGTAAGCATATTAACACATTGTCAAATTATATTTATAATCAAAAAGTGCAAGCATTAAACACAAAATGTAACTCCAATGCTCTCAATTTGTATTTCGGAAACTGCAACATCGGTTACTGGAGGCTGTGGCTCAGAAGTACATACCTTTACATCATTGGCCTATTCCCATTGTTAAGCCAGATTCTGGCAAACTATTCTAATAGAATAATTTGTAATAATAATAGAATAGAATAAATTAATATAATATTGAATTTAAATAATTAAAATGTATTCAAGCTTAATATTAAGTTATTTTATATTTTTATTTATAAGTATATAGTATACTTTACTGTTTCTCGCTGTCGCTATTTCTTTACCTGTTTCTATTTACTTCCGAGCATTGACTCTATTTCTACAGCTATACTTTCCGTTCTTCCTATTTCTATTTACTTAACTGCATACTCTCTCTAACTCTCCACATACTGTTCTTCCATTTCCGCTATCTCTTGTATCTTAGTTTTAGGCTTAATATAAGGACAGCACATGGAAAATAAAGTTACTTTTTGAATTGTAATCGGACGAGTGCGGTTTAATTTTTTAATTACGCTTCCACAGGCAATATTCGTTTTATTTCGCGCTTCCACCCTAAGTAAAGTGTTTTTTAAAAATTTAATACAACACCTTCACAAAACAGTGAAGAATTTTCACCCATTATGATTCCTATATGACTTCAAATGAACTTTATAGGTACATTTTATCTAAAATATATTTACTTACATTCTCCATCATGATTTTTATACAAATTTAGAATTTTGACTCAATTCGCGAATTGAAATTCGTCTTTGTTGTTACTTTGCGATCAGCTGTTTTTCTCTCTTGCAAATTCGTACGAGAAAAAAACTTGCAACTTCTCCTCAAAATGAAATGCCATTTTGCTCTCTCACTGTCCCCTACTTTGCAAGTTTTTTGGATACATGAACACCAATTGCTACAAATTATTTGCTTCATGAACAAACCTAGTACTTGTGCCGGACAAACTATTTAACGCGACATTATTATTTATTACCCAATGGCATTCGAAATAAATATTTTGACAACTGAGCCCGAAAATCAAAAACAATATACAGTCTGTGTCAGAGGAAAAGAACCGGTATTTTTCTTGCAACTTCAATATATTTTTTGCTTTTTGCTACAATAGTCCTACTCAAGGGCTACGACGCCAGTGCTAACTCAGGTTAGTGTCGTTCGAAACTTTCCCGTAAACGGAACCAAACAAAAATGAGTGAGAAGTACGCGAAGCGTTTTGAGGCCGTATTTTTATGCACGCATTCGAAAGGGCCGAAATTATCTTATGCCGTGGCTGCAGAAGTGATTAGAAAATCAAAAAGTTTGTTGTGATGTGGCACCAGCGGTATACGGTGTACAAAAATTTTGATGACTTTTCCGAACGCGGCTTGAAGCGAGTGTCGACAAAAAAGGAAGATAAAGTGATCGTCCAACTTTTTAAGCGGGGCCCTTCACCATCGAACGTCGACTGAAGGAGGCGAACACATTCTACCGTCGCACATCATCAAAACTACTGCACTCAGCAAAACACACTGAGAAACAACAAAACAAGAAAATGGCGTCACAGTATTGGACTGGCCTTCCCAGTCCCCAGACGCCAACCCCATTGAAAATGTGTGGGGAACTATGAAAACGCATCTTGCCGGAAAGCCAGTCCACGATTTAAAGCAACACGTGCGTCAAGTTTGCAAAATCTAGTCCTGTTTGTCGACGAGCTACGCAAAAAAGCTGGTTCAAAGCATACAGAAGATGCCGGGCTATACTCGTCAACGGTGGAGACTACACGGGTTATTGAGTAATTGCGACATAGTTTGTACATACTTTCATGTAAAAAATTTTTAAATATATATATTTTTTACTTCATGAATAGTCGCGGTCACTTTTTTCTGACGCAGACTGTACATTTAACTTTTTGCTTTTTTTTAATTTATTTAAAGTTGGCTCTCCGACAATAAAAAAATTGACTAAAACTTAAAATCGGAGAGTTATTATTTAGGAGGGCGTCGTAGCCAAATGGGTTGGTGCGTGACTACCATTCGGAATTCACAGAGAGAACGTAGGTTCGAATCTCGGTGAAACACCAAAATTAAGAAAAACATTTTTCTAATAGCGGTACCCCCGCGGCAGGCAATGGCAAACCTCCGAGTGTATTTCTGCCATGAAAAAGCTCCTCATAAAAATATCTGCCGTTCGAAGTCGGCTTGAAACTGCACCACAAATAGGAGGAGGAGCTCTGCCAAACACCCAAAACGGGTGTACGCGCCAATTATATATATATATATATATATTAGGCCGGGTCGATTTGTGGGGAGGCAAAAAAATCGCCCATTGCTCTGTGAAAATCATATTCTAGGGATCAAAATAAGAAACTTTGCCGAAGGAACCATACCTCTAAAACGAATTCTGATGTCCTCCAATTTGGGTCGAACTTTTTAGTTGCTTTTCCAAAAATGGTGATATTTTGAAATGATTGTATGGGGAACCTCCCAGGGGAGTTCCAGGGGGTGTGCCACTGGCATGGGGGGATCGGCCGTCCAAAGTTAGTGGGGGTCGGTCATACATTTGGACTCGATTGGAGCACTCTAAATGGGTCAAAGTGGGATTTTTCGTTCAACCCAAATTGGGGGACATCAAGATTCGTTTTAGAGGTATGGTTCCTTCGGCAAAGTTTCTTATTTTGATCCCTAGAATACGATTTTCACAGAGCAATGAACGATTTTTAAATCGACCCGCCCTAATATATATATTATTATTTAATTTTATAAAATATTTTTATATACAGAAAAAGTTCACCAAATCTATTCAAACTGCTGCTCAAGGTGCTTTTCCTTCAAATATTATATTTTCTTTGCACCTATAAGCTGGTTTGATATTTCCTCAATTTATTTTGAGTGAACACGGCCAATTTACAGTTACAGCTAACTCACGGCAAGTATTTGCATATTGCATTGCTTTGAAGAATAGACCTGTATGTATGTACGTACGTACGTAATTTTATTACATACACACACACTTATGTAGCTACAAGTCCATATGAAGGCTTTAGTTCAACACACCAGCCTATCGACCGCATTCATTTATTATAAATATTTATTTACATATTTAATTGGTTTGCCATTTACTTTACTTATTTTATAGATTATTTAAATAAGCAAATAAATCTTTGAATTGGATTAGTCGTGACGCTTTCATTGTTAAATGTTTATGCGTGCAACATTTTCGCCATGGCAACAATATCTGTATGTTGGTATGTATGTTAGGGCAATTAATTCTTATCACAGTTTGGAATTAGTACAATAACGAATGGCGTAAAATCGCATGCAATGTCTTGGGTGCATACAATTTTACAATTCTGGTCTCCCGACAATCGTAACAAATGAAGTTTTTATATTTCGTCATTGCAAACTACGAAAATGCAATATTTTTGAATTCATGTCCGTTGCATGTCGTGATTTTCTTAATGACGTACATACTTGTTTTATGCAAATTCAGCTGCTTAATGCCCACATTTATGTACTCTTAATACGTAGCTTTAATGCATAGATCTAACTTTCTGACTAGGTGTGAAAATGTCAGTCAATCAATCAGGTATAGTACATATGTTTGTATGTATGCAATTACATATACGAGGGAGGTCAAAAACGTCGCTCGCGTAATGAATAGGAAGTTGCGTGAAATTAAATATCCACAAACTTTTGGTCTCTCCGATATATTCTTCCTTAAATCTATTGACTCATTTCTCAGAGTATTCATAAAACACACAAATTATTACAAGTCTTTAATGGAAGTTGAGGAAGTAGATCATGTATAGAAAATTCCAGCGCATTGAAAAACTATCCGCTATTCCAGAATTATTTAAAGCACTTTTTACTAATCAATTGACCTATTCAATATCTCATCCACCTCTCAATCACCGCTATTTCTATTAACCATCTAAACAAAAAAATTTTCTAGGCCTTAATTAGGCACAAAAGAAGAAAATAGTATGCAGAGCATCAGAGGTGTGGTTCTAAGAGCACTGCTCATACATACGAGGTGTGTTCAAAAAGTATAGCGAATTCTGTTTTTTTTCAAAAATTATTTATTTATTCATTAATATCAATTTTGTCCCCTTCAAAGTAAACCCCATGAGATATTATGCACTTGTGCCAACGTTTTTTCCAATCTTCGAAGCACTTCAAAAAATCATTTTTTTTATCTTGTTCAGCTCCTCCTTCGCTGCCGTCTTTATCTCGTCAATCGTAGCATAGCGTCGTCCCTTCATGGGCCTCTTCAGTTTCGGGAACAAGAAAAAGTCACAGGGGGCCAGATCTGGAGAATGCAGTGGCTGTTGCATCATTAGTATGTTTTTTTTGCCAAAAAGTCGCGTACAAGCAACGACGTGTGAGCAGGGGCTTTATCGTGATTTTTTGTTCTTCCACAAATCCGGGCGTTTCTGGCAGACTGTTTCGCGCAAATTGCGCATAACTTGCAGGTAATATTCCTTATTGACCGTTTTACCCTGTGGCAACGGTAAGCAAAACTTTTATATTCGACCGAACTTGGCGCGTTTTTACCGGTCTTGGTTCGTGCGGCAGCTTCCATTGAGAGGATTGAGCTTCGGTTTCCACGTCATAACTATAAACCCACGATTTATCACTAGTTATGACCTTCTGGAGCAAATTTGGGTCGTCGCGGACAGAGTCCAACATCTCATTTGCAATGTGCATACGATGCTGCTTTTCGTCGAAATTGAGCAGTTTTGGTACAAATTTTGCGGCGCCCCGTCTCATGCTCAAATCATTGACAATGATATGTCTAGGTCCTCAGCAACTTCTCTAACAGTGATTCGACGATTGGCCAATGCCATTTTCTTCACTTTATCAATGTTTTCGTCTGTTGTTGAAGTGCTAGGGCTTTCGGCACGCTTTTCGTCGTTCACATCGTCTCGGTCTTCTGCGAACATTTTGTACCACCGATAAAGGTTTCTTTGGTCCAAAGTAGCTTCTCCGTATGACACAGTCAACATTCGGAATGCATCCGCGCACTTAATTTCGTTTTCCACACAAAATTTGATACAGGTTCTTTGATCCATCTTTTTGAATAGTTAAAAATCGAAGGCGAGCCGAAACACGTGCATGTAAAGCAGCTATCAACAATTAACTGAACATTCAAAATGGCCGAACTCGTCGGCATGAGTCATAGACTTGAGTACCAACATATCGCCACAAAAAAATCGACATTCGCGATACTTTTTGAACACACCTCGTATAAGCGTCATACGTTGAGCTTATTGAGATCTTTTTTTAATTGTAGTCTTATCGCGAGCCATCCGGTAGGAGGATAGGTCTGATAAAGGCCCTATACAGCCAGTGAGTGTTCTTCGCAGAAAGATCCTACCTGAGCCCTTTCGCTTTTTTGCAAGAAAATAGAGCTACAGAAGCTTTCCTTACTGTGTCCTCAGCATTCATGTTCCAATTTAGTTTATTGTCGAGAACTCCACCTACACATTTGGGGCTATATCCTGCTTCTAGCCTTACACCACTTAATGATGGCTTCACAAATTGTACAATTTTATATTTCCTCGAGAATATCAATAATTCTGTTTTCTGAGGGCGGTAACGAACTAAGTATCATAGTTGATGAATTGGTGAACTGAGAAGTTCGCACCATCCAATGCGACCAGAGTCAATTGTAGACGTATTTCTAGCGCCTCACGCGAATCAGTGATCTTGTGAAAAAACGGCACGAGAACTGTAGTTGTAAGTGCTTTATGGTTATATGCGAACTTTTCTCCCACATAAAATGACACGCCCTAACATGTGTAGCTACTGTGTGAATGTGCTTGCACTCGCAGCTTTGTTAATTGCTTTTTAATTGCTATTTGGAGTTAACTTCTTTAAGCTGAAATTAAATAAATAAATTGGAATGCACATACATACATACATACCATATGTACATATGTATGTACCTATTTAGGAATGTGTCATAAGTAAGTATGGATGTATGAATGTATGAATGTGCATTGTAGCAGATCTCAAGTAATGCAGGTGTAAATTTTCCGCGTTGCTGTAAAGACATGTGCCAGCCAAGTCCAGATGCAGATAAAAATGATTTTTAAATAAATACTAAACAAATAGTTAAAAATAAATAAACGATATTCATCACCCGTGTGGGTGTGACGCGTGTTCATTTTATGCTCGTACACACATACATACATACATACATATACCACATTTTATTACCGGTTAGCAACAATTAAAAAGCTTTTATAAATTACAAGTGATTGAGGGCTCGATCTCATATGCAGTTGAACTCATTGCAAATTGTAGCAGCATAAATATTTGCATAAATGCATGCATACACACGTACATACAGACATACATACATACATACATATATATGATACATACATGCAAGCATGCCAATAGTTCTTATTTTTCAATTAAATATTTCTTTTTTCATTTAAAAGGGATTTCTGTTAAGTAGTATGATTCAGTTCTCATAGACTTATGTACCTCCTCCATGGAATTAGTTGTTGCTATCTGGTGTAGAATTGCATAATTACCGCATATTGCAATCACTATTTAACGAAAATTTCTTTGAATGCGGACCTGCCACAGCGCAACATTTGTAAAGATCTGGGTAACGACTGGAAAAGCAAGAACGATGAGGAAGAAGAAATCGTTTCCTATCTCTTCTCCAAAATAAACAAGACTAGCGTCATAAAAATGTATTTGATGGGCCATCTTTTTAGTGAGTAAGTGCGTTGGAAGTTACATCCCTAGCTGACTTCCAGTGAAAGCTTGGTGACATTCGGTTCAGTGGAAGCGAAGTTATTGCGTTTAAAGTGTCAGTATGTTTGTGTCATCGGTAAAATGAGTTTCGAACAAAGAGCTAATATCAAATTTTGTTCATTTAAATGAATGAAAAGAGTTTATGGCGATGATTGTCTACCTCGTGCCAGAGTTCATGAGTGGTTTACACGTTTCCGAGATGGTTGTGAGGCCATATATGACAATGGACATGAATCAGTAATCACCGAAAATTCCAACGATGCTGTTCGTAAATTTATCAAAAATTAACCGAAATCATCGTTGAAATTCATGGAATCGGAGTTGAATATCTCCAAAACATCAATTTATCGCATTCTAACTGATCATTTGGGCTTACAAAAGGTCTGCGCAGGTTTCACTCCGCACAAGTTAACTGAGGACCAAAAATTGCCACGAATTCAACATTCCAAAGCCCTGATTAAAGAGGCGAGATGAGACGACAACTTCCTTTATAACATTGCAACTGGCAATGAAACGTGGTGTTTCCAGCATGAACCTGAAACTAATCGTCAAAGTGCCGAATGGAAGGCCCCAGACGAGCCACCACCCAAAAAATCGCGTTTGGAGAAGTCAAAAATCAAGTTGATGCTCATTTATTTTTACGATTCCAAGGGAATTGTCCTCAAGAAGTTCGTGCCAACGGACGAAACCGTCAATGCAATTTCCTATCTTGGCATTTTGAAGCGGTTGTTGCATCGCATTCGTCGAATTCGCTTGAATACCGCTGAGAAGGTAGCTGACGTTTATTGCATGATAATTCACCATCTCATAGATCCACTCTTGTGACTGAAATCGCATTTTAACCATCAATCACTCACCGTATTTGCCTGATATGGTTTCCTGTGACGACTACCCATTCCAAAAATTGAATTTTTGCGCCCGAAGAGGCCATCCAAAAGCCTTGCTCCGACGTCCTCAGATGCATTCCGGTCAATGACCTGAAACACTGTTTCGAAAAGCTTTTATATTGCGCAAACCAGTGTATCGAGGCCAGAGAGGACTATTTTGAATAAATAAACTCGAAGTTTTCAGAACAAAGTTCCTGTCGTTTCTATTTTAGGTCAGTCTTGTTTATTTTGGACTTCACCTTGTATTACTGTACCGCACAGTGTAGAAGTAGGTTTCGGGAATAGCTTTTTCAGATTTTTAAGTTCACAAAACTATGCACCTAATAAAACTATAAAGAAGCAACACACAGTCAGGCAGATACCCCGTGCTTTCGCATCACTAGATATAAATTTAGGGCACATTTTTTATTGCATGCGACTGCGACTGATCAACAATTTTTTTTATCGCTTCCACAGTTTTACGACCTAATTAATAAACAAATATATTTATAGAGAAATATATGTAAAGGTGTTAATTAGCATTTTGCATGATTACAAAGTTTAGTATATAGTTTTTCCCAGCTCTTCATTCATATTATCTGGATTGTTTACAATTATTTAAATTATTGTTAATTTTGCTACCAGGCCCTTTTGTTGTTGTTTATTTAATTCAATTATATCGTTCTGAATTTCACGTTGAGAATAAATGACTAAATTTTTAAATTATTAAGTTTTACACGCTTAGCCCTTAGTTTAGCCATTGGCAATTTAGATTTGAATTATTGGGACTTTCAAGTTTGAGTTTATTTTTTAGCTATAGCGCCGTGTTTTGCGGTTATATAAAAACTCTACAATTTACGAAAGTAATTAAAATATACTATGAAAATTACCGATATTTGAAAAAAATATTTTGACTGTATAAAGACGCAAGTGCACGTTTGTCCCGCCCGTTCTATTGCATATATCGCTGCTGGAAAGGAAAACATTCATGAAGATCAAAATGCGCTTACCTCAACGGTTTGTGATGTTGAGATTGGCTAAATCATTTTTTGGCCTATTGCTCATGGTAAGCGTATTGGCTATATGGGGTTTCAACAACTTGCTAATGAAATTTCGAAGAAGCATAATTTCATGATATTCCGCAGCGATTTGCAGGTCTTCAGACTATTTCCTGCATGGGAAGCGCAAAGATGGAGTTCATCTGAATTAGGAATGGCAATTTCGAAATCCCGAAAAATTTTAAGTATCGAATAGAAAGAAGGAACAACTTAGATAGGTATGTAGATGGAATGGTTCAAGGACCACTTTGGCACTCCCCACGTAGCACTAAAGCACCGTTTTGGTAGCATTTTGAGTCGTCCAACAGGCAGATATCTGCAGCCAACCAAAGCTGTTGATGTAACGGAAAAGATTGATGGGATTTAGGTTGGCGCACTGCCCCAGCCTGTAGAAGAAAGGAGGAGCCAGTGACCTTAATTGTCTAGCAGCCAAGCTCGGACATTTGTCTCCTTCTCCAAAAGGTCGCTATAGCTTCTGCAATTGGTATTAAATCATAAACCTAGCTTTTCTGTGTGTGTGCCGATCGTCCAATAAGTGGCAAACACAGCTACGAGTTTGGAAATTGAATGGCGTAGAGTCCCCAGTACTTTCTGCGTCCTGTGTCTTTGTACTGCGGCCAAAGGGTTTTTGAAACAGCACACGAAGAAATGGAGATCCATCTGTCCTGCACTTTCATAATACAGGGCCCGGCACTCAAAGAGTAACCAAGTGTAGACCGCACTAACAGTCAGCTGTCTGATAGCTGACTAAATGACAGTTCAGAGTATTGTTTACAAGCGCGCGGAAGCATTTTGCCGAGAGTAAGCGTAAAAAAAGAAAATCATTAATGGATTTCAAACTTAATAGTGTGATTGCATTATATTGGGCTGGAATATCACCACCAGGGATTGTTCGTAAGCTCGACCACCTTGAAGTAAATAAAGTTTTTGTTTATCGCACAATTACTCGTTATAATGATACTGGTAGCATCGCGAAACGTCATGGAGGTGGTCATCAAAAGGCTGCAACGTCCCGAGAAATGGTTGAAAAAGTAAAAAAGCGACTTGAGCGAAATCCCCGATGAAGTGCTAATCAAATAACGAAAGAACTAAAAATATTTGACCGTAGCAACCGGCGCATACTAATCTCAAAGTCAAGATCCAAAAATCTCATGATCTAACACTAAAGCCGGAACAAATCAGACATTGTGTTTCCTGACGAGAACATTTTTCAAATTGAGAAACTCCCAAAATGATAGGGTTTATTCGGCCAACCGTTCGTACGAGAATTTGAGTCATCGATGGCCACCAGGAGGCAGCACCCTCCACAGGTAATCGTTTGGGCCGCTCTAACCGCAGATAGGTACGCTCTAATCGTTTTCACCAAGCCTGACGTCAAGGTAAAAGCGAAATAACGGGTAATTTTTTAGCTATTATCTTTTTAAACAGTTGGTTTAAACAGCTGACACACGTTTCGTGTTTTTTTTCACTGTCAAACAGCTTCAGTTTGGTCTATAATTTAACCATGAATCGTCTTACAAACGAACAACGCTTACAAATCATTGAATTTTATTATAAAAATGCGTGTTCTGTTAAGAAAGTTTAAGATCCACTTTTTTATTATTATTATTCATTGGACCGTACTTCTTCAAAGATGCTGCGAATCGTAAGGTAACTGTGAATCGTGAGCGCTACCGTGAAATGTTATCCAACTTTCTTTTTGCTCAAAATGGAAGAGCTTGACTTGCATGATATGAGGTTTCAGCAAGACGGTGCCACATGCCACACAGCACGCGTAACAATGGACTTGTTGGGAGGCGAGTTCGGTGAACATTTTATTTCACGTTCGGGACTTGTCAATTGGCCACCCAGATCGTGCGATATAAAGCCTTTAGATTATTTTTTGTGGAGCTATGTTAAAGCTCATGTCTATTCAAACAAGGCTGCTTCAATTAACGCATTGGAAGACAACTTTAAAGCATTTATATGTGAGATACCGGCCGAAGCATTGGAAAGAGTATGCCAAAATTGGACAATGCGGATGGACCATTTGAAGCGCAGTCGCGATCAACATTTGCATGAAATAATCTTCAAACATAAAGTTATATGGACTGTACTATCGATTTAAATAAAAATGTTATGCATTTTTCTGAATTTTACGTGTGTTTTTTTTTAAACTTTCCTATAGTTCTTAAAAAATCACCCTTTATTATTAGTATTATATTAAAGTATTCTGGAGGCCGTGGGCAAGCAAAAGTTTCGGTGACAGACCATGGATGTTTCAACAGGACTCGGTACCTTCTCACAATGCTCGAGGTAACCAATAATGGCTAAAAAACAACGTTCCGAATTTCATAATGTCCACACAATAGTTGTCGAATTCCCCTAACGCGATTCCGATGGATGATTCTCTTTGGGCCATTTTGGAGAGAAAAGTCCGAACTGAAATATTAACCAGACTCGAGGCGCTGAAAAAAGCCATTATCCGTGAGTGGTCCAAAATACCTGCAAGTCACATTCGGGCAGCTTGCGATTCGTTTCTGGACCATCTGAAGGCCATAGTCAAGGCAAAAGGTGGTCATATCGAGCAAAATTAAATTGATTCTTAATTTTGTATTATTTTTACACATTTTTTACTTTGAGTTGAATAAAAGTAATTTCCCAAACTAAATTAATGCCCTTTTTAATTGGTTACACTTCGAGTGTCGGACCCTTTAGATATCATCCGTGACATTGCTGCTCCAACTACAATACAATAGTACAGTGCTGTCTCCATAATGCGGACAAGCTCTAGTCCGGTCGCTTCCATAAACCGGGCATTGCTACAAATGGGACTCTAAGTTTAACACGACCTATTTTTGTTTTTGTTTTGCATATTCTTGTTAAAAACGACATTTTAACAGTAATTTTTCGTAAGCAGTTAATTTTTGTTCATGTTCATTCATAGTAACATTTTATTATTTTAATTGTTGTTTTAACAGGCAGACGTTGGCGTATAATAACAGCAAAATATATGCAATAAAGGGGTATGCAAATGTATTTTTAAGAAGAAAAAAATAACACGCAATTGGAGTAGTTTTTTTATTATTAGGTTTTTTTTATTACAAAGTGTCGAGAGCTAAATTTCTTCAATAAAATTTAATTCTGAAATCTAAATACTATATATGGTTAATTTGCATAACACTTGTATTTATACACGTACAGTTGAGTCGCTTTACATTTTTACAATATTCGGAATATTTTTCATGCTGATTTATTTGCTTAAAGTTTCTATTATAAAAAACAGCCTCATAAGTCAAAGACTCGTATGCAGTTTTGCATGCAACTATAAAACAAGAGTGCAATAGTACACAAAAATTGGCTAGCCAAGTAAAAGCCATAGCAAAATATGTCGTCTAACTTCCTACCTCAATTCCTGTACTCCCTAACGTCCAACAACACTAATACAATTAAAATAATTTGTATTATTTCCATGTTTTGGCTTTTTCCATTTATTTATAAATTAACATAATCGAAGTAACTTGAAAAATAAAAAAGTAAGCTACTGTGTTTATAAGTCAAAACTTTCGTTATGTCCCTCTCAATCCGTTTTTGTCAAATACTTCGCCGAAGCGTTCGCAAGGCATTCAGTCTGCCAGGGCTGTAATTCATTCATATATGCAAAAATTTACACTACTACTAGTTTTAGGCTTTTAAAACATCCCACAACTATACCCAAATATTCGAAAAAGAATATAAAATTCGTTGATAAATAATTAATAAACTTTCAAGGTTTTAAGTAGACGTGCCAGAGAATTTATTTTCTACTAGATATTTTGAATGGGAATTCATTATCTGTTTGTTGACATAGTACGAGTATGAAGTAGACGGTTCGCAATTTGTGAGTGATGAAATGCTATTTTCCAAATCTCTCACTTTTACAAATAACGATTCTTTTTGTGGAATTTTTCGATGACGCTTAGGAGCTATATCTGAAGAATTTTGCGCTGAGTTTTATCTGTTAACGGCCAGTATGGATCTCTCAAGATAATGCTCAAGAAAAATGTTGCTATTGTTGGTTTGTGAAATAATAGTGCCGAAAAAATTTTAGCATTTAATATTTAGCAGTTTCATAGAAGAAACTACGCTGTCACTTTTCCTTTGAGATTAATGAAGCTCTCACATATTTCTGCTCCAAACTTGGGTCCATTGTACTCTTTTCTAAAAAAAAAAGCACTTAGAAAATGGTAGTAAAACGTGCAGCAAAGTTTTTAAGAACTACGTACCGCAGAAGAACTGCATTTGTCACAAGACACTTTTCTTCAACATTTCTAAGCGTGTTTGAATTAGGAGTTTTCGGGTTTCTTTCTCTCGAATTGTTTTTGGTTTATTCACAAATGGTATGCCAATTATATTAGCTGAAAATTTTGATCCCGGAATTCTGGGACCTGTCTCGGGACTCACCATGAGATATAAAGCGTCTTCCAATAACAGGTGTTATCTTGAATAGTCCGCTATTTCGGTAGATGTCACTTTTGAAGCTGGCATTTTTTGATAGTCGACAAGTAGAAACTAAAAAAAAATAAATAAATAATTGGCGCGTACACTTCTGTTAGGTGTTTGGCCGAGCTCCTTCTCCTATTTGTGGTGTGCGTCTTGATGTTGTTCCACAAATGAAGGGACCTACAGCCGATTCCGAACGGCAGATATTTTTATGAGGAGCTTTTTCATGGCAGAAATACACTCGGAGGTTTGCCATTGCCTGCCGAGGGGCGACCGCTATTAGAAAAATGTTTTCATTAATTTGGCTTTCACCGAGATTCGAACCAACGACCTCTCGGTGAATTCCGAATGGTAATCACGCACCTACCCATTCGGCTACGGCGGCCGCCGACAAGTAGAAACCACGCCATTAATAAAAATGAAACGATACACGCTTAAACAACGCATTGAAATTATTATAGTCCACTATAAAAATGGTGAAAATTTGGCAATTTTTGGTAAAACTCGAACATTTTTGGGGTCATCATGAAGCATATTATCGGACCGCAATACAGTAATTGGTGAAAAAATTCGAGCGGTTGGGACAAGTTAGTGATGTGAAGAATAAAACCCCTGCAGGTCGCTCAAGAACAACCGAAAATATTGCTGTTGTAGCCGAAAGTGTTGAAGAAAACCCAGGTTTGTCTATTCCTCGTCGTTCTTTGGAACTAGGCACTCCACAAACGTCATTACACCGTATTTTGTATAAAGATTTGAGTCTTAAGGCTTATAAAGTCCAGTTAACACAAAAACTCAAGCCGGCCGATCATCAACAACGTCGTATCTTTGCTAATTGGATCGTTGAAATGCATGAAAATGATCCGGAATTCCATCGAAAAATTATCTTGAGTGATGAGGCCCATTTACACCTCGATGGCTTCGTCAACAAGCAAAATTGTCGGATCGGAGGCTCAGAAAATCCAAGAGTTATTGTTGAAAAGGCTCTCTATCCTCAACGTGTGACTGTTTGGTGCAGTTAATGGTCCGGCGGAGTCATTGGACCTTACTTTTTCGCAAAATGAAGCTGGAGCAACAGGTACGAGAGATGATTAACGATTTTTTATGACCGGAATTGGATGATATTGATCTGGTCAACGTTTATTTTCAACAAGACGGCGCTACGTGCCACACAAGCAACGAAACCATTGATTGAATATCAAAATAACACCTCTTATTGGAAAACCCTTAATGTAACTATTTTAATATGAGTAAAAATTCAATAACTGAACGTCTTTAAACATATCATGAAATAAAACTATTTAAAATTTAGGATAAACTGATTTCAAAAATCATATACTTATTAATACAGAGACGTCTTAACCCTTTACCGCATATGAGCCCATTAATAATATTGCAGTTTTAATTCAATTTTATTTCCAAATTAAGTAGTATAAAATAATTCAAACTATTTTAATCCTTCGAATATATATTTAGCAATAATAAAACGCAAAAAAATTGTGTATGATTTCGTCGACTTACGAAATAACCTAACTTTTGTGGAGTGAAAAAGCAGAATTAAAGTGCAAGTGATTCATTTTCAAAAAACAATAATAGAGTGTAACGTAAGTACTTTTTGACAAAAAAAATTGTTTTTGCAAAGAGATACTCATCTTTCTCGTCGGATAATAATTTTTCCGCTTTTCAATTCTTTTCTATACTTTAGAACTAATTTTTATATATGGCTCTCTAAAAAAAATGTGTATTATATTATATATAAAACTTTTTCATGATTTTTCTTTTAACATGTCTTATTGATAATTAAATAAAGCTACATTCACGGTGAAACAATTTTATATGCAACGCTTTATTAATTCATGCCGCAAAGGGTTAAAGCCAATATCTTCAAATTAGTAATTATTGAGTGTTTATAAATTACTAGTAAAAAATAGAGAAGCTGTTGATTGATATTTCTTGCTTACCTATGTGAGAGCTAATTAAGTAATATATAGGAAGTACCGTTACAGAAATACCCTGCCTATATCCTGCATAGTCTACGCTGAGCATTCATCGACGTTTCAGTTACTGTGTAACCTGTTAAATGGGTACTACCCGCCAGCTTTTTTTCGCGAATATGAATAATTTTTCCTTAAATAATTCAATAATAAATAGGGGCCAATAGTGCAGTTACCCGTTTAACACCTGTGGAGACGCTGTGAGTTGATCTGTTGAATCCTAGCAGACGTTTTGTCCTTTTAAGATTTTATTTTGGCCAGAGCGCTATGGTGTTTCTGCAGTTAGTCGTCAGAGACCACCTTCTATTGGCTTCTGCAATTACGCTCATTCACTCATGTCCTCTACCACTCGCTGGAGATCAAGCTCATAGCCTTTGCTTGCACACATATCCGCTCTATCATTTCCCTCCACTCTAGAGTGTTGGGCGACCCAATAAAGCGTGTTTGTTCGATAAGCGAGAGCGACCTCCTGTATTCTTTAAAACATTTTGAATTGGTGGGCGTTGGGGCCAATACCTTGACCGCTGCTTGACTATCAACAAAAATGGTAAGGTTTGCTGGAGGTAAGTCATTTGACTTACCGTTTTTGCTGCTGTGTTTATAGCTTGAAAGACTCGACACGGATCTAGGAGTCTAAAGGAGCAATTTAAGGATAATTGTTTCGAGTACACTCCTGATCCAGTGTCATGCGTCCATCTTTGAGCCGTCAGTATAAATATGGTGACCACTATCATCTGATATGACTCTGATCTGCTCTCTTTCTGTCGGGTATTCGCATTTTATAGTCTTTGTTCAGATCTATCTTGGGAGCCAGATAGTCTGTTTTCGATGCATCTTCCAAGTACAGTAGAACTGATGCATGACCGCGCGTATTTTCTTTTCGAATGCCTGGTGCTTTAATCCTGACGAAACCAATGTCGAAGTAGTTAATCAGCTTCGCAGTTTCGTTCAATATCGCAATGACTTTGAACTCTTTAAGAAATCGGTAGTATTATCAGTAAACTCTAGTTAGTATTTACATAGTTCGTTGATTAGAATTATGTTGAATGATTTTTATATTGTATATTTGCACAAGGTGGTGCAAAATTAAGCACTCTTTCTTACCTGCAGTATACAAGCAGACGAGCAATGGAGTCCTGTAGAAGGGTCACAAAATTAATCATCCAAAGATGTCCATTTCAAAAATCATTTTTTCTATTATGTAGAGTAAAGTTCATTCACTTTAAACGAATATTGTACCGTATTACTCCAGCTACGGCTGTGATTGATTAGTTGGTTAAATATTTCGAGAAAAGGAAGCAATTTAGTGCCTTACAGAAAAAGTGCTAAGCTGACTTAGGTTGTTTTATCAAAATTACACAGTAAATGCTTCTAATTTTTTTAAGCTACTTTTCACAACTGTGATAAATGTACTTTACTGACACCTAAGACTAAAACGTTTATGCGCTTATGAGAAACGTGTAAAAAACGTGTTAATAATATATTATAGGAGGGTTAAGGTGGTATGGTCGGGTTGTCCGCTCAGGAGAAACAAATAAAAACAATTCTTAAGGATTTGTGGTATGTAATGTAATGAAAAAAGTGCTTACGGAAGGTGCTTACTTAAGAGAGGGGCCTTTTGGAGAGAGTGCACTGGATTAACAGCACTAAATTGCGCTTTCATTTGCCGAGAAGATCGCTGCATCTCTCATCATCTCATCCTTGACACTCTATTGTTACGAACCAGACTCATCCCATGAATCTGGCGAGCCATAAGGCTCAATAAATTTATCCAAATGTGTTTAGCTGCACCAAAGTAGTGTGCGCTAACAAACCTACGGTTAGGTGAAGTTGAAGCGGTTGTCCACTATGGGGCACACTCAGGCTCACAGCTCACTGTTATGCCGCGTGGGGAACTTGTCCTTATCTCTCCTAAAAGCAGTGTGTACTTTTCAAAAAGTTGGAGTTTTATTGCCGCCTAGCTGTCAGTGAAAATATAGATATCATCTGCAGGTATCGCATCACACTGTACCAATGTCACGGCTTAACAAACCATATGAGCTATAAAGCAGCTGCAAATAAATAAACACAACTGACGAGAAGCTCAGGTAACAGTTTTCAACATTCCTCGGCTACCTCACTCTCCTTAAGCTAATCACTTTCAACTGATTTCAGTTGTGAATCATATTTAAACACACCATTTATCCCCTTTGTTGTAGTTTATGACACTTTCGAAAACGCCTGTGGGATAAATTCCATCGCCAATACTCGTATTTATTAGCTGTACACATACATGTGCACCTCATTAGTTAATATGACGCAATGAAAACCAATAAAGGGTTAGGGGTAGTCAGATTTTCAAAAATTGGGTTTTCGTATTTTCTTAAAGTATAATATCTTAAAAATATTGTGTGAACAAAATAAATGTGAAATCCGATAAATACTTTTCGAGTTATTCAACATTTAACAAAGGGCTCTCGGGCGCTTCGGAGCGTTCGCAAAACTTTAAATGCGTTTTTCTCAAAACTATGTTTTTTGAACTGGTGATCACTGTAACCTAAAAACCGCTTGATAGATTTCAATAAAATTTATACTGCTTTTGAAAAACATAAAAAACTCGTGCATAATCGAAGGATTTTTTTTTTTTAATTTCGATGTTTTTTAAACAATTAGAAAAACCGACATTTTCTCGAAAATCTGAAAACCTTTTCCAGAGGCCGCCATATTGTTAATTTTTGAAAAAAAAGCTTCCATCAGCCACAAGATTATCTATTAAAAAATTGATTTCTCTTGTCCGATTGATTTTAAGTGAATCTCCAAGGACTTGTGATGATCACCGCAAGGGAGAAACGGGTTCCACACAAACAGCGAAAACTTTTACAATTATTAATTTTTTTGTTGAAATTTTGTCAAGTCGAAACATGATGTTTTTATTTTTGCAAAATAAAGCAATCGAATAGTAAAAAAAAGAAATATTGAAAATAATAATTTTTTCGGGCCTCTGACTACCCCTAACCCCATAAGGCAATATTTTTAAAGTTTAAGCTTTAATATACATATACATTCAGACTTTTCTACACAAAACAAAAGTTGCCTAAAAATTCCAAAAATTATTGCAACAAGATATTTCAAGGCTTGTTTGGAAAGCAGAACATAACAGTTTCGCCTTTTTGTGTTTGTATTTTCAATTCCGAATAAGATCAAAAATAAACTGGGACACTTGTTTGTTCTAACTTCAAGCCTTTATAACTTGAGAACGGTTCAACCGATTTTCAAAAGACAAATTCAATTCAGTATTTTATTATAAAAACGAAAATAATACAATATTTGAATTATTTGGAAGTTTTCCAGTTAAAAAAACAATAACTTAATTTTACATCTGAAACCTAAAGCGGGACAGTTAGGAAAATATGGATATAGGTAAAGGAAAATTGAGGAACTAATATTTTGTGCAGTATCCCTCTGCACTACTTACTGCTTGCAGACGTCGCTGTTTGGAGTCTACTACAGTTTTGGTTAACATCTCTTGGAATATTTGCCCATATCTCTTCAATGGCTGATTTTAGGATATTTAGCATTAATCTGCAGCTTGCGCATTTATCTTTCAATGTGGGCCACAAACGCTCAATGGGATTGAGATCTGGGATCTGAAGAGAATGGGGGAATACTTCTTTACATTGTAAAGCAACTTTAGAATCAGCGTTGTATGCTTTGGATCGTTGTCATGTGTGAAGGAGGACGTTGCTGGTATGATAGCTGTAATTTTTCGACAGTTTTCGGAATGAGCTCCTTCAATATTTTTAGATAATTTATTTTTGTCATTATGCACATTAAAACAAAACGAGGCCACTCAATTTGCCATCATTGCTCCCCAAATCATTACGTTCCCGCCACCATGTTACACAGTACCAACCACATAAGACGGATTCAGCGCTGTAGCTTCCCTTCTAACTTTACAAATTTTCGGGTTCTTGTTTATTAAATGTATAATTTTTCTCTTGGTAATATTTGAGTTAATTTTGGAAACTATTCCAGTACCACTTTTTCTAAGAAAATATTGGTTTTCATTATATTTTTTCAATATCTATACTATAATCTATACTATAAAAGTGAATGTCTGTACGTTGTTCGCGCATCACTAAGAAACGACAACACCCAATGATGTAAAAAATTTTATACATTCATATTTTCACCCAATGAAGGTTATAGCCATGTTTTTACGATGGAACTCTCTCCCACAGCCCCCAGGCCGCGCCACAACTCTCATTCGTCACCAATAATCGAATATTTGCTTAAATTTAATCTAAAAAATCTTAGTTTTTCCTATTTCCCACTATTTATAGCACACTCTAGACTTCATAATACGCATAAGCTGTTCAACTATAACCCAAATGCAACGTTCAAAAACGGCTTGAGATAGAAAATTAATAAAAATAATTTTGCTTGATATTTTTCTGATTGGTTGTTTTGATTTTATTCAACGAGTCATAGCAACGGATGCCGGGTATTGTAATGTTATGGTTATTAATAAAAAATTATTTTCTATGAAATTATTGTTTGTAATTCTTTTATATACATATCTCAAATCCCTCAAAACTACTACTACGCGAGCGAGGCCGCGGGTTAAAGCTAGTATTAAATACTGTCGACTAGGGGTTTTTCAAAGTTTCTGCAACTTGACGCATGCTTTTCCCTCCGGGATGGTATCTAACCATCAGTTCTTTTAAATCACTCGATGTTTGCTTATTCATCTTCCCTCTTAAAAACTTGAAACGTCAATGGCAAATTGTAAGAAATAAAATTAACTTTTGCAGTTTAGTTATGAAAAAAAAATAACAGAATATTCATAGTTTACTAAAATATGTTAAAAGATTAGGGCGTCCATTTTTTGTTTGACTTTGACAATTTCTGTTATTGGCGTTATGTCTTAAATTCAACGCGAAATATTTCTTAAAAATCCGTCACTAATTTTTTTATTTATATAAATTTGATTTTTTTTGGTTGTTTTGGTGTTGCAATTTCTTTTTGGTTCACTGTATTTCTTTTCAGGTAGAGCGATTTTCAGAGCGTTTTTTTACACGGACCGTTGATATATATTTCGAAAAATAACCACTTTTAATAACAAAAAAAAATTTGCTAACTTTTGAAGCTCTATTTAGATGAAAAATTTTAAGAACAACCATTAGAAATAGTAATAAAACATCTCAAGATGCTAGTTTATTTTTGAAATTAAATTATTATTAAATTAGAAGTGATTTGCAGGGAAAAAAATGTACACACTTCCAAAAATATAGTTTCATCACCACTTGTGAAAATTGAGGTTATCACTACTCAAAGTGATTATCACAGTGAGTACTTTTTATTGTTCATATCATCTCACTTTGCGAAAACAACAACAGAAGTAGGACACGTCTCATGAACTGTTAAAATATACGTTCCTAATGTTTTAAACGTCAGATTAAACAGATGGAAGATTAAAAAATCGTAAGAGCGAAGCTTTAGTTCGCTGCAAAGAAACACCAACGTGCAATTAAGGGTTTAATTTCATAGCCATATAATGCACTAGTTTGATAAAGTAAATAAATATATATATACAATACATATATATATAAATTCATAAATATACGCTTTTTGGATGTTTGGCCGAGATCCTCCTGCTATTTATGGCGTGCGTGTTGATGTTGTTCCACAAATGGAGGGACCCACAGTTAAGCTGTTCGGTAAATGACTTTTTTATGAGGAGCTTTTTCGTGGCAGAAATATTCTCGGAGGTTTGCCATTGCTTGCAGATGGGCGATGGCTGTTAGAAACTCCTTTTTCTAATCATTTTGGTGTTTTATGTACGTCTAAATTATTATTTATTATAACATTAGTAAGTGGTAGCACCACTGGGTGTATTCCATAAATGTTTCTTCTCATAAATGAATGAAATAGCTTAAAGTAAAAATATTGTTTTTTTTTCTTGCTCACTCCACTCAGGAGCATAGGGCCGCGGCAAGACTCAGTCTTGCGTTGGTTTCGTTAATCTATTTTGATTTCTGACAGGGTAGGTGATTAGCCTGCCGCTACCAGTCCTAAATAGTGGGAATGCCCACCTGTCGTTGCTTAGGAACAACGCCTTCTTACTGTTTAGAGCGGCATCTGTGTTGCATATTTTTCTGCCTGAAGAATGGCATAGATGGTTGAGGACTTCGCTAAATTGGGTGTGTCTGCGCTATTGCCCGTATTGCTTAGTGTTTAAAAAATATATTGCAATGTTTAAAAAATATATTGCAATAAAGAAATGGAATTTTTTTATATATTTTTTTTTATTTTTTTTATTTGTATTTTCTGATTTTACGTGCTTGTATGTTGATGCAGCAGTCTTATAAACTCGCATATTGCAATGCACAGACAAAAATAAAACATTTCCGTCTTAAGTGAGCACACTTTTAAGTGCATATCCATATAAATAAAAGCTAACTAAGTTATAGGTCTTCCCATATGCGCATAAAGAGTGAATAAATTAAGTTGTCATAATAAAACTAACAACCACTTGAGACAACTTAGTCTACTAAGTATATAAAATTGCAATTTTATAGATAACAGGATTTTTTCTTTCTATTTGTTTAATAATTAATATTTTGTCATCTCACCATATCAAAACCAACATCGTAATGAGTGCCTCTTGTGTAAAGTACTGGAATGGCTTGACGTCTTGGTATATTTTTAGCCGTCATCGCTGCAATATTCGCTTATCAACAGTTATTTTATTTACACAGACTCTTTTATTAATGATTGCGCGCTTATCAAAGCGATTAGAGAATATCAACAAAACTTTTTAGAGATATAGAAATACAACAACGCCGATTGTAAACACAACTAAAAATATTAAAACCGCAAATAGATAACCGAGCACGCCAACTTTAATCGACGGAAATATTAGCATATATGCAATAAAAACGTGAAACGTGAGCAATTGTGAATGACTTGTAAAAGCTAAATATTTAGTAATCACTGTGAGTAATCACGATGGCGCTAGCAAATCATGTGCCACCAAATATTGATTTATTGAATATTTATATTAATATTTCGAATTTTCTATATTAATATTTTTGAACAGGTTTTTTTCAAAGTATAAGTACATTTGTAGGTTCCGGACAGCTGCAGACCGTTTGGCGGCAATACTCAAACTGAATGAATTGAAAATTCTTAGCAGCGAAGAGACTTCGTTTGCCGGGTTTTCAAGTCGATTGGTTCGTTGGCATTTTGGTGTCCGCGTAGCGTCGCGTGGCGTCATGCTGCTGAAAAATGTTCTACAATTCTACAAAATAAAAAGACAACGAAAATAAAAACACAAACTCACGAAACCGTTTCAACAATAACACCTAAGTATGTATGTGCATTCATACATATGTGTGTATGTGTGTATGTATGTATGTATTTAATCGTGCAATAGCACAATAGTCGACAATTTGGGGCTGTTGAAGTGGCTAAGTTTTTATGTGTGGCTAAGTGTGTGCGTGCGGTGTTTGGGGCTGGTTTAGGCCGTTGCTGTTGCCGTTACTGTCACTGGCGTTAAGAGAAGCCACCAACGCTGAGTGGTATTTGTGGTTGTGCTAAATAGTTACGTTACCGTTAAGCGGTTTTAAAACATTGACATTTGTGCATGCAAAGCACTTACGCGCATTTTAAGTTATTCAAATATACATACATACATATGTACATATACAAGTACTTACATATACACAGTATGTAAGCTTGGCAGTTGCATCAACATACGGATGTGACCATAACAAAGCAAAGCCAAAACGTAGGCTTGACAACCGGTGTAGGGGTGGTTATGCACGTTCAACTAAAAATTCATAATTTTGTTTCCTATAAATCTAAATATTACAATCTGCCATGCATACATACATACATACGTACATATTTATGCATGCGCATGCAAAGCCACCTACGAGCTCCCTAAGCTTGCCAGTTCGTGCGACAAGTGCCGACAAAGCAACTCAAGGCGCCGCCAACGATCATATTTCAAAGGCGCGCAAAGTGATTTAAAAGTTGTAATAAACGAATGAAGGAAACTATGCAAGCGTCAAAATCAATCAAATCCCGTTCAGGAAAGGAGGCGCGTGTGCACAACCAGCGTTCAAGAGTAAATGTTGGGTGTTATATTAGTTATTTACGTACGGTATTTATTCAACTTTTCAGCTAGAAATAAAATAATGTTTGCAGATTAAATGAATTTAATATAAATTGATATATAATTCATTTAAAAATAATACACATTTAGACTTCGAAGAAAATAAGTCAAAGGCTAAGCAATTTGAGAGAATGAAGTTCTCGAAAAGCTCTATAAATAGGAGCTTTAATGGCATAGTCATGTCAGAAAGTGTCAATGTCATAGTTTTAACTCATTCCAGGAAAAAAGTTCAATATTCCGAAGGCAGCATGGAGTGATGAAAAAATTTATGCGCTCCAGAAGAAAGCGGCAATCAATTATCCCTTTAATATTTTACAGGTTTACATAAAAATTAATGATTTTTCCTATTTATTATTTATTTTTTTAGGGCAGAATCAAATCCGTTGCTGAGTCCGGAAATCCATATAATTTTTTTCTGTCATTTAATTTCCCACGCATCGCCAATTAACGATTTTGGATTAAAAAATAAAAAAAAAAAAACAGGTAGATCATAAAAGTTGTGATATTTGCATTCTTGTTGTGCTTCAAAAACATTTCTAAAGATGATATTAACATGAAGTTTTATAATTCAAGCTCAAACCCTAAGTAATTTGTTACTAGAAAAACTAGTGATATTAATTTTCAGTTGGCCACATGTTAAACTTCACAAAAGTATGGTCAGTGAAAAGAATTATATTTTTATTCTCATGCAAATAGCTTTTATATCTATGGAAGGATTTTTTTCTATTTATGTATATCTTAAATATTTTCTAATATAGATTACTTAGGTTTAAGAAATGAGGAAACAAAATTTTTCGAAAGTCGTTTTCGTTTATATTTCTTATAACATAAATGAAAATTTGGTTCTAAAAATAAATGTTTTTAGGTAAAAAAAAATTTCGAAAAAGAAACTATCGTTTTTTCAAACTTTGTGAATATCTTGAAAGCTCATAACTTCGAGTTGGTTATAAAGCAAAATATTTCTTAGTAAACAATTGTTTTGAAATTTTTTGATAATCGTTTTCATATATATTTCTTACTATATAAACGGAAAATTTTCATATTTTTACAATACTTTTGAGTTGGTTCTCAATCAAAATATTTCATAGTAAAAGCATTTTTTTTTAATCATTTTCAGACATATTTCTTACTATATAAACCAAAAATATTCATATTTTCATAAAACTTTTTAATTGGTTCTAAAGCAAAATATTTCTTAGAAAAAAAATTTGTTTGAAAATCGTTTTTTTTATATTTCTTACCACATAAATGGAAAATTGTACTAAATTTTTGTTTCGAAAATCGTTTCCTTAAATATTTTTCTTTAGAAATGGAAAATTTTTATATTTTTACAAAACTTTTGAGTTGGTTCCAAAGCAAAATTATTTCTTAATAAATTTTTTTTTTAAATCGTTTTTTATATATTTCTTACACATAAATGAAAAATTTTCATAATCTTACAAAACTTTTGAGTTGGTTCTAGATCAAAATATTTCATAGTAAAAATATTTTTTTTTATCTTTTCTGACATATTTCTTACTATATAATCGAAAAAATTTCATATTTTATAAAACTTTTGACTTGGTTCTAAAGCAAAATATTTTTAGTAATTTTTTTTTCGAAAATCGCTGTTTTTTATATTTCTTACCACATAAATGGACAATCGTAGTAAATTTTTTTTTTCGAAAATCGTTTTCTTAAATATTTCTCTATACAAATGGAAAGTTTTTATATTTTTACAAAACTTTTGAGTTGGTTCTAAAGCAAATTTTTTT
>JAYXIM010036063.1:0-42148 GCA_037575425.1 Anastrepha fraterculus | reverse complement strand
TGTGGTATGCGTCTTGATGTTTTCCCGCAGAGGGAAAGATCTCCAGTTTTAAGCCGACTCCGAATGACAGATGTTGTTTTTATGAGGAGTTTTTCCGTGGCAGAAATACACTCGTAGAATTGATATTGCTTGCCAGGAGCAACCGCTAATAGAAAAAACTTTTTCATTTGTTGTTTCATGTCCGGGGTCTCGAATCTGAACACTACCGAATGGTATCACGCACGAACTCATTCAGCTACGACGGCCGCGTCTAGTGGACCAGTACAGTGCCCAAAGTATCTTCTTCTGAAATAATTTGATCTACTGCATAAAATATTCATGCATACATATTCACTAACATAATAACATATACACAAATGTGCAAATACACACATTTTTTTTAATGATGTACGATGTCCCATGCCAGAGATCAGTAGATATGCGATAACAGTTCGCTTTCATTAACTTTCATTTGACTCATCTAATATCGTTAAAATCATTAAAGTGGTCAAAACAACAAACTTAATTATGTATCTATGACCTAAGAAAATGCACACACATACACATACAAACGTAGGTCGAGATATGTGTAAACAAGCATCAGCTCAGAGGAGATAATTTGCGTTGAACTGCAAATATGCCGCCGCGATCATTAAATTGCCTTAAGACGACGGAGCAGCAAATCATAAACAACTGGGTTTGTGCCGGTAAATATCGCATATGTCTTTCCATGTACATGTATACCGTTATATGTTGACATGTAACACTAATTGTAATATTTGAAATTGTTTAAATTCGTGCGAATATTTATTACTGAAGTGCATAAAAGATTTACGAGAAATGTGTAAACGATTTAAACGATCGACAGCGCCGCACACGTTGAAGTTTCGATATCTGGAGGTCCATGAAGTCGCACTTGCAAATCACCTGCGGAAATTTAAGCAAAGGATATTAGTGTAGTCGGAAAGCAATGAATTGCATTTCAAGTGTTTTAGTGAGTAATACTAGTGATATGGGTTAATGTATATATGAAAACATTGAGTAAAATGTGGCAATTAAAACTGCTTAAAATAAAAGTGCTTCAAAAATTTTAAATTGAAAAAATAATAAAAACTTTTGTGCATAAAACTTTTTACAAGAAACCACCCCATTTGTGGGAGAACATCGAAAAGCTTACCATAATTGGAGGAAATGCCTAGGCAAACACCTAAAACATTTGCCAAATATTAGTTTGGGGAAAAAGAAATCCATTATTTTCTCGGTAGATGGCTGTAGTGATGGATATCTCGTAAAGTTGATCAAACAATTTAAAGTTTATGCTCGTTGTCAAGGTGACATTTCACACTACAAAATTCTTTGGCTTGTTGTTGTTCGCTCCATTCAGTTTTAAGTTCCAGGGTGTTAACAATAGAAATCAACAAAGAGAAAATTCGTTACATTTTAGAGTTTTTTTTTGATAAGGGCGAAAATGCAAGCCAGTTAACTGAAATTGTGAATGGTGTTTGTGCTGCTGATACAGTAACAGCTAATTACTTCAAATTTTACGCAAAAATAAAGGATTTATTTTTCTCCAAACTTAAACAGGATCTTTCAAAAGAGAGAAAACATTTTGGTTATTTCAAGTTTCACTATTTGTATGCAAAATACGGCTATTAATTACAAGTGAGAAATTATGTCATTTAAATGTCTACTCTGAGTTGAAGAGTTATCGTCCGCAGGGACGAACAAACATAACTAAAACGTATTTTCTCATCATAGTCACAAGTGCGCGAGGGTATAAAAATAAAATAATGTGTTTTTTTATTATATACCAAAAACTTAAAAGACTTAAATGGTAAAAGAAAAAGAAAAATTAAAAAATTGTTAAAAATGTTAAGGGGGAACACCAAAATTAAGTTATTTTCATGAATTTTTTTTTATAAGTAGGGATGATTATTTGAGGATCGGTATTTAACATATATTCAACTATACTGACACAAATTTTTATTAAAAAATATTAAAAATTACAATTGTTATTAATATTAATGCAATGACGTCATAAAAGACTGATGCACCCTGGTGGCCACGATACAGCGGTGAAAATTCATCTGAAAGCAAAAAACCAAAAAAAATTCTTAATCTATACATCAATGGCTATCGTCGCACGTGGCGGTTTTTTTTTACTTTTTTTGAGAAAATGAGTTTGTGTTTTTACCTTTTTTTTTGTTTTCGAAAGGCTTGAAAAAATATTAATTTTTTAAAACGGCTATGTACGACTGTAACCAATACATGTACAAAAATTGAAAAAAAAAAATTTAAATCGGTTCATAAGACTTCGAGAAATTTGAGAAAAACGCGTTTAAAGTTTTCATTGGTCGTTGTAACTCACTACCTGCACTTCTTGTGTTGGGTATAACTTCGCCAATTTTCAAGATTTTAAGTTAAAATTTTTTTTACATATTTTTGAATACATTTTTGAAAAATCACAGTGGTGTTCCCCCTTAAAGTGCATACATGCCAACTTACCCTAAAACTTTGAACCCATTTTGAAAATTCAAATACGAGAGTTGCTATTTATATTTCTGGCCGAACAATGTAAAAATGAGCATTGAGAACGGTTTTATTGTTCTTCAAAATATTCTCCACGATAATCAATACACTTTTGCTTTCGCTTGAATCCATTTTCGAAGCACTTTGTCCAATCGCGTTTCCAGGTGAACTTTTTAATTGTTTGGCATCCCATGCGAACATACCTTTTTTATCACACAGTGAAAATGCAAAGTCTTATTGATGCTCGTCATGCTAATGTCCTCGAATTCCTCAATTTTACGGTATGTAGTATGACGATCTAGCTCAATCATTTCGCACACTGCATAGATATTTTCTGGCACAACAACTGATTTGGCACGACCTTCCGTAATTCGGCGATGAGCGAACAGTGGCCATGGAAAAATTCATGGTACGAATTCTTTACGGTACGCCCGCCGTAGCCGTATGAGTTGGTGCGTGACGGAGAACGTTGGTGCGGAATTCGGAGAACGTAGGTTCGCATCTCCGTGAAACACCAAAATGAAGAAAAAGTTTTTTCTAATAGCGATCGTCCCTCGGCAGGCCATGGCAAACCTCCGAATGTATTTCAGCCATGAAAAAGCTCCTCTTTAAAAAAAATATCTGCCTTTCGGAGTCGGCTTAAAACTATGGGTCTCTCCATTTTGTGGAACAACATCAAGACGCAAGCCACAAGTAGGAGGAGGAGCTCGGCCAAAAACCCAAAAAGGGTGTAAGCTCCAAAAGACGGTACTTTCTCAGTGTACAATTTCTTATTTTGTTAATCTCTGTCGAAATTGTGAAATGCTCACGCTTTAATTTTGACAAAATATGTCAAACTCTCCAAAAAAAATGTCAGATGGCGCCTGACAACACTAGTAATGCCCAAGGCCAGAAATATAAATAGCAACCTTCGTATAAACATCAGAAATAAATCACATACATAAGATCTGTTCATGTAAAAATTATCCAGCAACTTGCCAGTAACTTAATTTCCGAGAATTCTCTCTCAAAGAGAAAAATATCAAAAAAAGTACATTAATGCAAAACCAGTAAGAATTTGGAAGTTTTACTAACAGCTGATTAAATTGTGGGCAGGAAAAATCACAAAAATTAAACATTTTTTCACTTGATTTACTTCGTATTAAATTAAAAAAAAATACAGCAAGTAAAATGCCAAATATCAAGCTTCGAAATCACATGATTTCTTTTTGTCCACAATAATTTGTTCCATTTCATCATCGCTGTCAGATGAAGAACATTCCATTAGCAATTGCAATTCGCAAATTTTAATTCGTGTTTATTTTTACTTTGCGATCAGCTGTTTTTCTCACTTGCAAGTACTTGCAAGTAAAAATTTATCCAGTAAAAACTTGCAACTTCCTTTCAAAATGGAATATCATTTCGCTATCTCACTTTACCCTACTTTGCAAGTTTTTTGGGCACCTGAACACCAAAACGTGATAATTTGTAGCAATTGCTGCAAACCATTTGCTTCATGAACAGACCTGTAAACACATAATTTAATCCAAAAGCGAATTTGATGAACTCTGAAAAATATTTTATTTCCATTTCACAGTCCCTACTTACGTTCTGCAATATTTTCCACTTCAACTTCGGCGAGCCCATATTTGGCAGCGAAAATGTTCATATTAAAGTGCACTTACCCGAAGAAATATCCGCTGCAACTCATACGCATTATGAGCCTAACTTGCATGATGACCCAACAATAATTTGCATCCCAACACACAAAATTCTACAACATCATCATCAGCGCAATCACAGAAACCACTTACCGCATAAGTCAACTGCCGCAAAGCCGCAGTACACTGATTACGACACTTTATTGACGAATATTGTGCTATCCGATTTAAAAACTCCAATTGGTAATACGCATATGGACTATCTGAAACATACCGATCACATAACCAAGCATTCAGCACATTCCATAGTGCAAGAGGATTACGATAGCCATTCTGATGAAAGTGCTCCTAAGTCACCTACAAAATATGTGCAAACATACAAACTGATAGAGACCTATGAACCACCTTTCGAGCAAGACTCGAATGCATACCAAAACCATCACCATCATAAACACCCTAATCTACATGACCAACCGCAAATGCAAACTGAAACTATCAAAATTTATGAGTCGAAGTATCAGAAGCCAAGAGCAGAATTTGTGCTGGAGACTCCCAACAGCATTGGTGTCGCTGCTAAGAGTAACTCTCATAGAATGCATACGAAAATTGTGAAACCGTATATACAAGTAGATCCGAAAAGAATTATGGAGCCATCATCAACGAACGATTATGCCGCGCAAAAGTCTTACTACAGTGCCGAAAAGTCTTTGCCGAGCGGTTATGGTTTTGCTGAGCCAACTTCATTCCACCAATATAGCAGTAATACTTACTTACCAGCCAATGAAAATTATGGAGCATCGAAAGACACCTCAGCTGCAAGTACGACTGAGTTTTTAGTTTCCAAGGAGAGTCTTAATTTACCTAATAAAGAGGCAAAAGATTTTCATGCCGGGTTTCAGTACCCAACGCTTGGCATTGCAAATATTCAATCATTCATCGGCAATATGTATCTGCCTGGTATTGAAGAGAGTCCACTTGCTCAAATAGCGTCTGAAACTTATCTCGGCATTGATAGCTATGCAGCGCGTCATGTGCAAGGCGTAGATGATTTGACCTACTCGCCTTATAGGGATAAGTTTATTTAATTTAGTAGTATTTTTACAAGTGATTGATGTTAATTTATTTGTCTTTTTCCATATGTTAAGTTTCTAAGTCGATTAGTTAAATAAATACACAAAATCAATATGTACGCATAATAAAACACACACACATACACATGCAAGCGCATGAGTACAAATAAAGACGATCAAATGGGACTTGTGTATATTTAAATATTCGAATTCTCTTAACACACTTAACAATGACTTCTTCGTGAAGACTTCTGGCGTCGCTTGTCAAGAACTTAAAGGGTTTCTTTCATTACATGCGAGTACATTCACTTTTAAAGGGTGATCCAAATACATTTTTATTTTTTTTTATGGAATATAAAATGAAAAAGAATAATTTTTTTTTATCAGTTTATTTTTTTACATACAGGGTCCGGCACTCGAAGTGCAACCAACTTCAAACCGCTCGCGCAACTCATGCACGGGTATCAACTGTCTATTAGTTGGCTAAGTGACAGTTCAGAGTATTGTTTACAAGCGCGCGGAAATGCCAATCAAATGGCGAAAGAACTGAAAATATCTGACCGTAGCATCCGCCGCATACTGAAAAATGATCTCAAAGTCATGATCTCACACCAAAGCAGCAACAAATCAGACTTGAGAGAGCGAAGGAGTGGCTTCGCTTGGCCGAAAGCGGTCAGTTTCCGAACATTGTGTTTTCTGACGAGACAATTTTCCAAATTGATCAATCCGTAAACTCCCAAAACGATAGGGTTCAGTTGACCAACCAGGACACATTTTTTACTTTGAATTGAATAAAAGTAATTTTCCAAACTAAATGTATGGCCTTTTTAATTGGTTACACTTCGAGTGCCGGACCCTGTATTTATTAATCCAGATTACTAAAATGAGATTACTTATAGACTATATACATATACGTAAGTAGAATTAAGAATTTTCACATAGCCGGCAATTATATATGTAAAACGAAATCCAAAGCTAAAGAATTTGAGAGCTGATTAAATTGTTTTAGAGTTCTATATAACATATGTATATAAGGAAAATTTTTATTTATTATAAAATGGCTATTTGTGCTCTGCGACCTAAAAAGATATATTGCGCAGCCATGTAGCCTACTCAAAAAGTTTTAGGCTATTAATAAATCCTAAAACTGTTTTAGGCTTAATTTCACCTCGATCTATAACCCCGCTTCCCAGGTAATATGGTATATTCTGCATAGTGTCACTGCTGAGCAGTTGTTTCTTGCGCCTATTTACAGAGTCTACAAGAATCATTTTCCACCCCATCAATTTTTTTTCATGTGGTAATTGAGTCCTATTAGCAGTTCAGAGTAGAGTTTTATGTCATTTCTGCTGAGGTTTAAGATTGCCCCTACCTTTATACGTTCTAGATCAGTGATTATTTTCGATTGCCGCATGCCCGTTTGGGCTCCCCAGTACTTCATTAATCCACTTTTGAAACTGTTGTTTATCCTGCAGAGAAGTTCATAACCAATGAAGGGGGTGTTTGCACACTTTTTCGTTAAAGTGTCCGCAATTCGTGCCCCTAATGTCCCGGAACACACATCAGACTATCAAAGTTTCTTGATGCTAGAGGTTCGAGAATTTAAAACATTCCCAGACCAACCTCGATTGGAATGAGAAGCTACCTAGCGGCTGCTTGACTGTCAGAGAAAATTGGCATTGATATTGGCACCACGCGTGCTTTTACGAAGACATTTCCTGGCACATAGCTCTAAGGCGTGGACTTCCGCCTCTAAGGTAAATTAGAAAGTGCAAACAATTTCAACAAAATTGATTTCATATCCGGTCCAATTTTCTTATACCTTCTTGATGATTTATGTAGATCGTTTTTGAAGCAGATTGCTAAGTGGCTCTCAGAACATCTGTTACAATCTCTCTCACCAATCAATTTTAAAATTGATCAGACTGTTACAGTCATACAATTTCAATGCGAATCTTTGTTATTGAGTTGTAGTTCTTCTATGTAGTTCTGTTGTTGTTGTTGTTGAAATGGTTGAGTATTTCTATTGAAATAACCCTAATCAGCGACTAGCGCCATTTTACTACCAATGCGCTCGTATGATGTCATATTCTTTTTTCTGTTTGTTTTTTTGAGCCATATCCATTTCGTGAGATCCAAGTATAGCAGCAAACTTTTTATGTCTATGTCTGAGATTTCCTTAACTTGCTGTAAGAAAGGCTTACCGAAAGAGCGAAGACCTGGACATTCCCATAAATAGTGAAAAATAGTTTCCCTCACCCCCTCCGACTAACAGCTTCTGCAGATGGTATTTAAAGGAAGGTTGAGTCTGGCTGCATGATCCCCTACCATCCATTGACCTGTAAGGGTTGCAGTTATACCTGAGATGCTTGGGCGAGAGCATCCTAACAGGTAATTCGTCTTATGGATGTTGTACGACGGCCATGCTTTTCTTGTTGTGTGCAGTTAATTGATTCCACCTTCCTTCGTCTTAGGCATAGTAGTGCGAAGCAATGGATGTTCTTATTGTCTTGAATGGGGAGCAACTGTCACCGCCTCTGTTATGTCTAGTTCCGAACCTTTTCTTACAAGCTCATCATTCTCCCTCCCTCATTCTCCTCCATCCCTATCTCATTACCCTCTATATTCCTATGACCGAGAAGCCATTCCAGAGTAATTCTAGTTCCTTTCTACACTGTAAAACTAGTTTGGATGCAATGGAATTGGGATCTAAGGCCTTGATAGCTGCTTGACTGTCTGAAACGACAGTATACTCTTACACCAATTTCTTCTCTGACTTTTAATAGTTTTGCCTGGAACACACCGCCATAGTCAGGAAGTCGAATCTACCAATCACTTTCTCTTTCCTCCATTCGGCTTTCGTTGGAAAACGTTAAGTTGAAGTTAAGGTCGCGAATTGTGAAGTCTGATTTGTTTTTGACTAGTGAGGGTAACTGTAGTCGGATCTTGTTGTGGCCATACAATCTTGCTGTCTAGCTTCCTATGTCACTTAGTCTCACCACGCTGCATGTAGTTATTGTTTTTATGTATAAATCCAATGGTAATAGATGTTGACGTAGTTCTAGACTTTTATTTCTTTTTCTCCCACACCTCATTGAGAACGTTAAAAAGGCGTAATTTGGAACAATTGGGAGTGGAGTGGAGTGAACTAGAAAATGAGTTTCATATCGAGTTAAGGTTAGAAAATCTGCATTTTAGGTCTTTATGGAATCATTGCCACAAAAAACTTTAGAAAAACGAATAATGCGATATATTTGTAACGCGAGAAACGATACAAAATTAGTAAGTATTTGACAGAGTTTCAACTGAAAGAGTGAGAGTGGGAAAAATTTTAATTGGTTGCATTTATTTAATTTGTCTTAACTTTTACATTTCTGTCCTATTTGGCCGCTCTTAGGCTTTACATTTTTGTAATGAAATGAAAAATTAATAAAAATGGAAAAAAAAATTGTTGAAAAGTAAAAAAAAGCTTGAAAATGTCCCTATTTTCTTAATTTAAGGGGGCAGATACCTATAAAATTACAAAAAAAAATTTTTTTTTCATAAATTGTTAATATAATCCTTTAAGAATATGTCAAAAAATGTTTAGAACGTAAATTTAAGTATTTCTTATATTATAATAGATCGTCAACCGTGACGACTCTATTCTTTGCGTTTGAGTGCTGGAAGAGGTATAGTTACGTTGTATTCAAATTTTAGGTCGCGTTTTTCTCAAAACTAAACTTTTCGAAAAGTTATTGACCGATCTCTCTGAAATTTTGCAAACATCTTTTCTATGTGAATTTACAATTTCGAAAATTTTTCGAAAAAATAATTTTTTCGAAGCAAAAATAGTAGGAAAATTTCCCCCCAAAATTCATTTTTTTTTGAAGTTTTTTTCTCCATTTTTTTCCATCCATTTGTTTTTAATTCATATAGAAATTATGACATTAATAAAAAAAAAATGTTTGGTTTTTTGTATTCAGGTCACTGACGCCGATGCTACAATCCCCGCCGATTGAGAAGCCCCGCTGCGACATTCCTGGAAGAATTGAGTGTACATCCGCCATTTTAAATGATTAAATAAAAAAAATTATATTGTATTATTTTAATGTATAAATAAACGGTGTGCCAATTTTGAAAAAAATATCTTGACTTCTTCATTTTAAATAATTTTAATGAAAATCAGGGAAAATATGGTCGTTTACAGGTATCGGTCCCCTTAAACGCTTTTAACCAAAAAAACTATATATCAAATAAAAAAGGCAGAATATATATACATATATTTCAACCATATCCATATTCGTAAAAGGATAGTTTGATTGGCGTTTCTGGATTTTTTTATAATAATAACTGCGTAAAGATCTAGAAAATAAATGTTTTGGGTCGCTTATCACGAAAATGAGTTCCCTTTAATTTTAAAAAGAATCGTTTTCGAGATACGATTCTTTTGAAAATTAAAGGGAACTCACTTTCGTGATCACCGACCCCGAATTAGCAAACAAAAAAAATTTAACGAGGTACCACTCTTTAATATTTGTCAGTGTCATTTATTAGCGAAATTTCATCACATATTTTTTGCACAAACTTTTGGCGTAGGGGGTGCTTCCCTTCGGCCAACACGCTCTGACCAACACAGCACTCAATTTGGAAATACTTTTGAAATATTTCTGACTGTTACGGCTCCAAAACTAGCTATGATTCAAAAACAAGCGTATGTTCGGACCACCCTGTATGAAACCAGCAGCATTAAACTGTGCTCTAAGCGATACATTGTAAAAGAAATTCTCCTACGTATGTACTATGTGCACATACAAATGTTTGCACGCAATCGTAGTTTTGTGCCTTAGATATTTTTGAACTTGGGCATAAACTGTATAAAGAAGAGCATATAAGTGGCTATTGAACCCAGCACCTGAAAAAAATAAGCGTGTAAAAATAGTCTATAAATGAATGTTTTGTATTATATTAAAAAGCTTATTTTCGCTTACATCTCTTGCCATATTGCAATTCAGCACGAAGAAACCAAAGCCATCGATTATGATTCGCTGGTGTAGTATTTGCAAAGTGAAGCTTTGTAGCTGAAAATGTAAAACATAAAATTCTTTTTGATTACATTATTTGTAATTGTACATGAAATAGCCCGAGGCGCTTTGTGCCTCTTGTTAAGCGAAAATTTACCCGCGTTGAGATGCTGAGATCTTCTAAGTCGTGACGTATTTTGTGTACATTGTGTGCAAGGAAATTTGCCTGAATGAATAACGAAAGGCATATTTTTAATTATGTAATTTACCAAAACAAGCATACATATATGCAAGCAGAAGCAATGAACGTATAAACTTACCGATCGCATACAATTTCGTGACGTTATTAACAAAAGAAAGATGGTCATGGCAGAAGGAACTATCAAAGAGTACTCTGAAAAAGAATTTTATCTATGTAACTGATAATATATTTCAGAAACTAAGCATAGAAAAAACAATTATAAATATTTAATTGTGAATGTAGTGAAGTTTCCATTAGATAATGTGCTTCTCATCGAAGCCGCTTATACTTTTTGCAATAAGTGCCTCACTTCGTGAGTTGGTCGAGAATGTATTGGAAGTTATACTTTCTATAAGTAATTTTCAGAATGATGAAAATACTGAGAAAACAAACGTAACAGAATCGTGGATGACCATGTAATAAAAGGCGGCACGATGGGACCAAGGACCTAGGGCCATACCAAAGTTCCTTTTGGAAGTGGGATTAAAAAACCATTCCCTAACTCTTTGACATGTAGAACAACGTCATGGCAAAAACGGGTCTGTATCAAATAATGGGACTGTCGCAATAGGTCGTGACGTGTAAAACATACCGTGGTGCCACAATGAAATTACCGCCGCATATAAAAAAAAAAAAAAATACAGATATTCTTGTCGTAAAAGCAAATATCATATTTTGTTGTGTGTAAGCAGGTTTTTGTTGGTTATGAAATATATTATACATTTAATGCTTATTGAAGCGAAAGAGGAGGAGGAATGGGTACAAGCTACAGATTTATGTATTCTGTGTCCAGGTGCGTGCTGAAAATTGTAGAGATGTACAAAAGGATGTCTTTCTATGCTTCGTAGACTACGAAAAAGCATTTGACACTGTGAAAGATGACAAATTGTTCAATATTTTAAGATCTCTGAATATCGATGAAAAGGAAATCTATGCAATTGAAAATTTATTATCACCAAACAGCGCATATTGTAAATAGTTGATGGCGACCGCACTGAAGACATACCGATTTCGAAAGGTGTTCGACAAGGCTGCATACTCTCTCCACTGCTCTTTAATATTTACTCTGACAGAATATTTCACTAAGCATTAGAAAACTTTGAAGATAGTATCAAAGTAATTGGCGTCATTGTAAATAACATCAGGTACGCCGACGATACAACTCTACTATATGACAGGTTGGCTGGCCTTCAGCTGCACTTTTCTTGGAAAGGTAATAGTGCAGCATGACTTCCCACAAATGCTGTATTTTCGGGACGAACGTAGATATTTTTGACGTCAGATAAAAAAGGATCTTTTCGCTTCAAACGAACGTCAACTACTGCGATCGAGACCTCACATATACACCTCCAAAACACCAGTATTTACTAGACCGAACACAAAAATAGTATCAGCAACGACACCTCTTTTACGAGGGCGGAAACTTATTCCCACACCCAATAAAGACATCGGGATCTGGAAATACTTGAATTGATATCCCAAGTCACTACATAATTAGGATATGCACTCATAACGGCAAAAAAAATCCACGCCATAAAGTTCCAAATGGTTTATTAGTATTTAATCATAAAAAACTGGAAAAAAATCATCTTTAAATCCTTACCAATTATGTCCTGTCCTGTGTATATCATCCAATAGGACCAGTAGCATTCGGACAAAATCATTACATACTCCTTAACATAGTTACAAGCGATGGATGCACCCACAGCTTTCTTCAGTAAAACACTCATTTCGTAAATATCTTCATAGTTCTTCATTAGCACCTGCAACTCATCACAAATCGTCTGCTCGAAATAGTCCAGCCTTTGTGCGCTCGTTTGGAATTTACGCTGACTAAAAAGTACCAGCCGCTCTACATTCTTATTGAGCTGTTCCAATTCGATGCGTAACATATCCATAAAATACATAATTTCTATTGAACGAAAGTGGCAAATGAAGCCACTCGGTATGAAGGGTAAGAAAAACGTTAACCACTGACGACGCGTGGCGATCGACTGCGTATAATTAACAACAATACTCAAATAAACGGCAGTAGAAATAATAACTTTCCATACGTATGTCCTATAAAGGCCGTAGTCTTCGCGGTAAGTTCCTAAACTCCATTTGCAATGGAGTTGTGAGTAGGTGATGAGAAACTTTTGCATATATTTGCGCTGCAGTATGGTTTCGCTGAGTATTACAAAATGGGCAGAGATCGTGGCAATCAACTTTAGAATGTCATTGAATTTTCCAAAACGATCGCTATTGTAGAGAACTGAATCATGATTGGTGCTTGTCCAAAACTGCAGCAAACCAAAGAATATGAAGTGCAAACAATGCCAAATCAGCAGGAGCCGCCAAGTTGGATGTGTGCTGGAACGCTGCGGGTGTTGATTGACTGTGGCGAGGTCACATTTCAATTGCAATGGCACTGAACACAGGCCTAGGAACTGATATAGGCGCAGGTGCAACAAGGTGAAGGTATCCAGTTGCACCGGCTGCTGGCTGCTGGGCGTAGACTTTCGCTGTTTCATATTTGCATACATTAGCATTTGTCACTTCACACAAGTAAGTTTTAATAATTTTTTTTTTTTTTGAGTATTTGATTTCTGATTACTACTGACTACATAACTTACAATACCCACGAAGTTGTCGAAGTGGTACTCGTTTAATGCCAGCCGGCATTGTCAATGGGCGGCACCTAACGTAGCGAATTTGTTTTACTAATTCCATTAATTTAATTGTACCACTTGTGCCGGCGTGCGCCCGCGATGCTAATCACCTTTTCCTGACTTGAAACAGATTAATTGCTGTCGTCATTGTTAGCCGGAATGGTAGCAACGCTGTGGCATACAGTTTGCCTGCACAGGAGCGGCAATGAGTTTAGTTGTTATTTATTTATTTATTTTTTGTTTAGCAAAAAATACAACTTTTTATGTTGATCTTGTTGAAAGATTGAGGCAAGTAGATACATATTTGACTTTTTGTTGTTTGATTGACACTTTTTTACTGCCATGATAACTTCAGTTTTTGTGTTTAATCCCATTTTTATTCGCCAAAGATATGAAATCATTGAAACGTTCATGGGAGAAAACATTTGCTATTTTCAATGGGCTATGAAGCTATTGACTCAAAATGTTTCTGAAAAGTCCGTTTAAAAGGTTTAAACTTTGATGAAAGTTTGTTTATTTTTTTGTTTTGTTTAATTTGTACAAAATTTGAATCTTGGATTTATTGGGTTTTTGTAGGAGAATGATTTGTATTTTCATAAAAAAAATTATTAATATTAAATAAAGAACAAATTAATTGTCAAAACTTGCCAATAGGATTACGAACGTAGTGGAAAGCCGTCGACATCGAAAACTGATGCAAACACCAATAGAGTGAAAGAAAAATTTATCAATAACCGCAAATTATACAAATTAACGATCAGAGAGCTGAAAGAGGACTTGAACATTGCTTATGCATCCGTTCAGGGCAATGTAGTTAATGATTTGTTTTTGCACCGTGTTGCTGCAAAGTTGGTCTCAAAGGACCTGAATTACATGCAAAAAAGGGGCCACGCTGATATTGCCAAAGATGTGATTTCCAAGGCTGAATCCGATCCAACATTCATCAAACGCATCATTACTGGATACGAGACGTGGATTTTTGAGTAGGACACGACTGAGTGGAGAGCCCCGAAGGAAATGATGAATCAAGAGCAAAAAAAAACTACGTCGTTTTCAGTCCAAAAGAAGCGACGCTCACGATTTTTATGGATTATAACGGTATTGCACACCACACATTTTTGCCAGTAAATCAAACAGTTAATAAAGACTATTATTATTGAAGCAATTCGCCAAAAAAGAAAGGACGCAAAACAACTCGTGTATTTTGCACCATGATAACGCGCCGTCGCACAGTGCCATTATTCTCTGTGAATTTGTGATCAACAACGAAGCGAATACCATCCAACAGCCATCGAATTCACCTGATATGGCCACCTGCGATTTTTTTCTGTTTAAAAAAGAGTCAAAAAGAAGTTTGATCGAGTAGAAAAACCACTACGGCGACGCTTTTTAACAGCCGAAAGGAAGTAAAGGAAAAATCGAAGACTGCATTGATGGTTATTCCAAAAACAGAATTTCAGAAATGTTTTGAGAGCTGGATCAAACGCTGGCAGAAGTGCGTTGCAATTGATGGGGAGTACTTTATAGACGATAATATCACTTTTGAGGAATCAATCTATTCGGGTAATGTGGTCAACGTCTGTATTTTTCATAATAACGAACATGCACTTGAAATATTGCTTATGAACTTCAAAATTCATATAACAGATGGTTTACGCTACTCGCCTTTTGAATTGGATTCTTTACTGATGAGTCGTTGATCAAAATATTTTGTGAAGTGCAGTCGATTTGTTTTTCAACGGCGTGTAATATTAATGGTATTTTTTAGCTAATGATTATTTTTAGAGTGTAAAAGTTCAGATAGAATTAAACTATTCCACATTTTTTAATGCGATAAGAAACTATTTTTAAATTATTTAAACAGAAGTTTGTAATACTTTTTTCTTGTTAATTTTCCTGCTTTGTATTTCCCAATTATACATATTTAGACATGCCAAAAAAAGAGAAAAATAGGAAATGGGACCCCGGTATGATGAAAAAATCCATTGAAGCTGTTAGGAATGAGGAGATGGGCACACTTTTTGCGTCAACGACTTTTGATGTGCCGCGTTTTACATTTCAAAGTATAACAAGGAGCAGCCTGCTTTTAAAACCCCCACTTGGACGTAAGCCAATACTGGACGACGCCACAGAAAAATACCTTGCAAAATATACATTCGAAATGGAATCAAGACTTTGCGGCCTCACAAGACACGATATTCGATCCCTGGCGTTTCAATTGACGGAATTGCCAAAGTGCCAAACAATTTTTCGGTCCCTAAGCAATATGCAGGGAAAGGTTGCGCAGACACAAAAACTGAGGCTAGTTTTCGCACTCCAACGGGAACGTCTTTTAATAAAGTAATGGGCTTCGCAAAAGAGAATGTAAATATGTTTTTCGATTTACTTGAGCAAGAGTATGAGAAACACAAATTTCCACCATCTGCTATACAGAATGTGGATTTATATTTACCTAAGGTTAATTATTTTTTTCAAATAGTCAATCTAGAAGGTCATTAATTAAAATTAAAAAAATATATATAAAAAAAAATCCATTGACTTATAATTAACTCTTACAATTGGTTTTGGGGATTTTATATAGTGGCTCACTTTACCCGAAAACCCTGGCCCACCATTTTTTTTTTCATCAACTTTTAAGGTGGTTTCAGTTTTTCTATATTATCAGACGAAAACGATTATATTATATTAGGGTACATTTTGCAATAAAGTGAAAAGATAATTCAATGATGTATGATGTGATATATGAAGCTGCATACATGGTGTGCCATCTTTTATATCGGTATGAAAACATTGAATAACTTTGAAAACAAAAAAAACAACTGATTTGTATAGGTGAGGTATTTGTATTTGGTTTGGTTATTTACAATTTATTAAAACTATTTTTTGAATACAATAGCAATCTACTGGCCACCTTTATTAGCAATCACAAACAGCTATCTTTTTTCTGCGTTTGTCATCACCTTCTCAAGCATTTCGGGTTTTATAGCGTCGATTGTGGTTTTTCGGTGTGAAGTGATCCATGGTTGAAATTGTACTGAATTGACGTATCGAAAACATGTACTTATGTTGAATCGATCGGTTGGTAAATGACAAAGTTATTCAGCGTTTACATACCGACATAAAAGATGGCGCATCCTGTATTTAGTACAGTCAGAAAAGGAAACTCATCAGTTCCCCCAGTTATTTAAAAATCCCTACCACCATGCCACCAATCAAACTAATGGCTTCATAGTGTAAGGTCCTTTGTTTATTGCAAACAATTCTTAATACTTCACCTTATCAATTCACAACTCAAATTTCTTTACCTATTTGATTGATTGATAGTCAATTACTTTTTCCACAGCTACACTATTCAGTTGCTATCGAAGCCTCGCAATGTGTATTCAGGTTCCCTGCGTAGTGCGTTTTCATATACGATTCTTTCAATTTTTCGGTTGCTTTGACGTTTCCTTGCACCCTCAGCCAAATCAGCAAAAGCGTGCTGAACATCGTCTCTCAACTTGGACCTATCTACTTTTGTTGGTATTTTCCTTGACAACTGTGAACACATTCTTCAGGCCGGGTGCATTTCTCTTCATCTGGGAAGGTTTTGGTTACTTCATTGATGCCTTCAAAGTATTCATGGCACAAATCACCATCACCATCATTTATATGGAGACGGTATTTTGTCGGTGCGCGCTTCGGAAATTTTGGCATAGATATACGATGCTAAATCAAGGCCCCAATGGAAGGGGTCAAACGACAGAAGGCGATTGGCTTACACAATTGTGTGTACATCGTGGATTTCTGAGCATTTTCTATGGCATTACTGTATTCGATTTGATTATACAGATTGCTTACATAATAATGCCACCGAAAGATGATCATCTACTGCAATTCTGGGTTATGTTCACACCATTCATGTATTTGATACATGTGCGAAACATGCAAATCATATTTCATATTGGAATTATACGACACGAACTTGAGAAACTGCGCAATGACATGGGCCTGATAGCAGAGTATACCAGTTTCACACAAAGCGTAGCACCTGCCGTGGGCTTCGAAGATTTTGTTCGTCGAAAGTTGGCAGAAAAGCAGTTGGTGTTTCAGCGCATCTACGAGATGTTTTACTACTTTAAGCACGCGTTCGGTATATCAACCATTGCAGTTCTGCTAATGACCTACGTTCAATTGGTCGTCGATTCATATTTCGTATTGCACAATCAAAATAGAAGCTGGAACCATAAGGGTACTTAATAACAAAGAAAATGAAAATTTTGAAAAGGTTTGAGGTATACATTCTGATGAAATTGGGCGACCTAGTTTCGCTCTGCATTAATAGATTAAATTATTTAAAAATGTAAAACAAATATCACAATATGGGTATCAAATGAATGATTTTTAAACAGTTTTAATCCAGATACCAGATTTGGAGTCATGTATTTTTAGTAAGACTTCTTTTACCATGTCAGTTCGCGATGCTCAAGGACAAACTGGACATTTTGTTTTATGCTTGATATTTTCTAGGGCGGTAAAGCGGCCTGGTACGTTAAAACACGATGGAGAGAGTTCAGAAGGTGTGGCCAACATCAAACCGTTAACCGGCTCTCGGCGAGGGGATATGACAGAGATTTGCTTACAACAAAACCGCGATTATGTTGGTGATATAATAAAAAACCAACGCAGCCAACACTCATGTTACGTCGTTTCCGTCTGAACTAAGGATGATAGTTTACAAGGTTTGGCCATCCGAAATAAAAGTATAAGAGTGACTTCGGCTACCATGTCATAGGGGAGTAGTTAGCAGAATTATGCCATAAGCGTTTAGCAGCAAGTGTTAAACGAACAAAATAAGCCAGTCAGCTGGTCAAACTTCAAATAGTATTCAGAGAAAGTTTAAAAAAGTATGGATATTACTGGGTAGATGACCTCGGTAAATAGTAGTAAATAGTACAGATGACCTGGGTAAATACTAGCAGCTTCGTTTTGTTTTTGTCCCACACCTGTATATTCTCATTTCGAGCCAGGGTTGGGCATATTGCACTATCACTAATTTTTTAGTAGTAGTCAAAATAAGGGTTTCATTATCACTAAATCTTCAATGCACTAAATCCCTTTATTTTACTAACTTTTCAATGCACTATGAACAACCCTGTTTCGAGCTTAAAAATACTTCTTAAGTTACTTTGAATGAAATTATTTGAAACTCTGAGGTGATGGGCAATTTTATTGCGGCCGAATCGCGGATTCATATGCTGCAAATCGCCATCACTTGTGATAACCAAAAAAATTAAATTACATTTTGCACAGTGTTTTAATATACTTCGCTCTTTTGCAAAGAACAAGAGAACGGGAAGAACATCGTAACTAAAAAAATAAAAGGTTAGTTTAGTTAATCTCAAAGTTTTGTTAAAAAAAACTTAGACTTATGATACATTTTATACTAAAAATAGGATAACAACCTTATGTAAAAATATTTCTAAATTCAAGTTGTAAGGAACACATCTCATTTGATACTCATGTTGTGATACCTAATTTAATTTTTAAATAATTTATAATACAAAATGTGGCAATATGATCAGAGTATTCTCAGGGACAGCACCTAACCAGATGAAGCATTCGTAACATTTTTCGTTTACTACCTAAATATACAGTACCTATATTGTTATATAATACACTTCTCACAAAAATTAAGAGAACAGTAAAATTTCTTAAATTTCTTAGTGATTTTTGAAAAGCTGTATCTTGGTGAAAAATGGTCGCATGGAGTTCCGACAAAAAGTAATTTAAAGCTTTAGACTTCTAGTTTTAAGATATTTGAGCAAAAATTTTTTTATTTAACGGTTATTTTATAATCGTCAGTTAAAGGACGACACAAAAATTTGAGAAATTTTTTTTCCTTTCTTTTTTGATTGCACGAGCTTGGGAAAATTTTTCCAACTAAAACTAGCCATACAGTTAACTAGCTCGATTATTTAGCTTCAATTTGCTTTTTTTGAATTCTCGCTACGATCATTTCTCTCTGAGATATCCGCATTTTACGAAAAAAGATCATTTGCAATTTTTTTTTTTTTTTTTAATTTAATAAGATACTAGCAAAAATGCGAAAAAGTAAAAAAAAAAATTGTTTTTCAATTTTATGTAATAATGCTTAGCCAATGTTTAAAAACAATGCACTTGTTCCTTTAATTCTTTTGTAAAATTTTGATCAACCGGTCCGGAAAAACGGCTTGATGGATCGATTTAAAAATTTACAGGGTTATTAGTGGAATATTAAACTGTAAAAATCCCTGGAAACACTTCCCCACATTAATATTTGTAAGTGAACGATAGATTTTCTGAAAAACCGTAAAAAGGCGTTTTTTTGTATTCAGGGTAAAGTTAAGATGTTTTTCTCAAAAAATGGGATTAAGAAATTTATAGGAAATTTATTATTAGGTTATTAGTTGCAGATATATCAATGATCAAAGATAAAATGGTCGTTTTTCGTAAAATGCGGATATCACAGAGAGATATGACCGTAGCGAGAGTTCAAAAAAAGCAAATTGAAGCTAAATATTTATTTATTTATTTATTAGAAATATAATTATAAATAACTATATTACATTACGAAAGGCAGTAGTAGCTAGGACTATCGGCCTGAAATAATACTAATAGATTTTTTACTTATTTATAAAAAAAATATTAGAATAAAAATTATTATGTGTAGGGAATTAATAAACAAAATTATAAAAGCTAAACTAGTCCAATTTGATATATAAAATCATAAATATTCGACATATATATTTTCTAGAGAAATCTCTTTCAGTAAATCGGAAGGTTTCCTGCCGTTAAAGATATTGTTTCTGCCATTGTTATACTTGGTGCAGTACTCTATTATATTATATAAATAATGGACAGTGGACAGTTACATGCTGAGCAAATCAGGGCAGGCTTTCCTTTTAGAAGGTGTTGGTGAGTAATATTTGTGTGTCCTAGCCGGAGTCGGGTAAAGTTTTTTGTCTGCTGCAGTGTCGCTCCTGTTGGAATAATTGCTTTTAGTCGTTCTGGATTTATGGATTTGTAGCTGTGTTGGTATGTAAACCATTTCTCCCTTACGGTTGAGTGATAGATACTATCGATTATCCTGAGAATGTCGGATTTAACGAAGGTTTCGAAACAGAATGTACGGATATTGCTGACATTTTTCGCTGCTTTATCAGCGTTTTCGTTGCCAAGAATTCCGCTGTGTCCAGGGATCCACATAACTTTTATTTTTGCCTTTTGCTGGGACAATTTATTTCGAATATTGTCAATTAAAGGTTCTCTGCTGTTTGCGCTGGACAGAGCTGCGATGGCAGATTTACTGATTATATAGTTTCCTTTAGTTGAGGAGGCGTAGTCAATGGCGAAGTTAATAGCTAAATAATCAAGCTAGTGAACTGTATGGCTAGTTTTAGTCGGAAAAATTTTGCCAAGCCCGTGCAATCATAAAAAACGATTACAAAATAACCGTTAAATAAAAAAAATTGTAGCTCAAAGATCTTAAAACTAGAAGTTAAAAGCTTCAAATTGCTTTTTGTCGGAACTCCGTGCGACCATTTTTCACCAAGATACAGCTTCTCAAAAATCACTAAGAAATTTAAGAAATTTTACTGTTCCCTTAATTTTTGAGTGTATTTAAACAATTAAATATTTTAAAATTTTATGCAAAAAGTTAGGTAGCAACCTTAATCAACATTTTTCTGAATGAAAAGCTTAAAAAAATGCATGCAAATCGTTGGAGCTCTCTAGGAATATATACAAGTATACTCGCATAACTTAAGTTTTCAAATAATTACTCAGCTAGCAAAATTGATAGACTTCTATCAGATATCCGTCTGACTCGTCGGCAAGAATAGTACGAAATCGTTAAGATTTCTGACCGATATCGATCAAATAAACATATGGCAACTTCTTCATGAATAGGAACCTTTTTTTACCTACAAAAACACTGATAGACTCGTCGTGGGAAATTCTGTGCTATGTGCCGACCGGTCTAACGGATATCTGCTAGATTCCGGGGGAAATACATATTAAGAATCTGATATTATTCTCCAGACTTTAATTTCATATTCCATTTAAGTAAAAGTGTAATGCAATTTAACATACATTTTATGAAGTATATTTAATTTAACTCTAATTTATTTTATTACCGTTTATTTATGTTATTTTTATATTTGCTATATATTTTGCTAATTTATTGCAACTCTGCCATATTTTTGTTATTGTAATTATTAATTTCTTAAGGGGTTACATGGGTTTCATCGGGTAAAAAATGGTCTGTTTTCAATATTTTTTTTCTATGTAAAAAATTATTTATTTAATTCAAACTTTTTTTTGTCTTATAGATACATGTTTAAAGAATAATTTCTGAAATTTTCAAAAAAAAATTAAAACTCCTCCATTGTGACTTCATTTCCGGTGACCCCTCGAAAAAAGGGTGCGTCTACGTTGTCAGCATAACTCCTGACAGGATCATCAAAAACGAAAAAATAAAAATAGGTGTTTTAGATAAGACCATAAACTCGTGCTTGAACGAAGGAAAAAGTAAAAATTGGAATTTTGGCAGACATTTTTCCAAAAAAATGAACATTTCGGTCAAACTTGCCTGACATTTTGTTTTTTTTAAATAGTTGTAATTGAAAAAACAAAAATCCTTCGTTCAAGCACGAGTAAATTGTATCTCGAACACCGGTGCAAAATTTCATCAAGATCGGTTGAGTAGTTTTCAAGAACATTTGACAACCGACTTTGAAATCACGGTTCCGAGAAAACCGCGTTTAAAGTTTTAAGTAACAATAAAAGTGGCTTGGAGCGCACACATTCTGAAACTATTATTCGGATCGGCCTGAAAATTTAGGTTAATATTCTTGAGATGTTGTAAAAATTAATAAGCCTAACACAAAAAACTCGATTTTTTGAACCCACGAAACCCATGTAACCCCTTAACAAGCCCACTTTAGATGTACGTATAGTACATTTCACCGGTCACCCTGTGGAAGAAAAGAAAAATTAACATAATCAGACATACGAAATCGAACAGAATTTGTTTAGACAATGGAGGAGGAAATAAATAATATTTCCCAAACACGTCGACCAGAAATCTGTACGACATCTTTAAGACTACTGTTTTTTGCTTCAATAGGCTAAATTAATAAATAAATAACTCAATAGCAACATTTTGGGCAGTTATTTGACCGCCTTGTCTAATATCAGGCAAGCGTAAACCATTAGCAAAAACTTCCATTTATATGCAAATTATTACCCTAAAAAGCCTTAATTGAATTAAAAGTTTTAATAACTGTAACGTTATGAGCCAAATAAACGATTAAATATCGATAATCGTTAGTACCCCTGAGTGGCAATTTGATAAACCCTTTGAAACACTTGGTCATTATTCAAGTCACTGTGATAGCATCTATGAGCAACTACAAACATATGCACCTACCAATATTACATGTACATACATCACACAAATTATCATCTATCATAAAATAGCATCTATTGAACGGCGAATATTTAACTCTACTTTTATCCACCGTTCAGTTAAAGCTAAAGTTTTGCAATGAGCATTCAAGTTCCCGCCGTTGTACGATTTCATATACGCTTATTTCAAGTAATAGGGTGCTTTGACGCTTCACTGCATGCGCAGCCAAAAATGCAAAAGCTCGCCGAGCATCGTCTTGTAGCCTGGACAAATCTTCTGTTGTTGATTTTTTCGTTGACAACTGTGAACACCTTCTCCCGACCGGGTGCATTTCTTTTCACCGATAATCGTTTTGGTTACTTCAATGATGTCCTAAAAGTGTGCATTGCGCAAATAACAGTTTTTATCATTTACATGGAGACGGTATTGCGTCGATGTGCATTACGCACCTTCTGGCAGAGATATACGATTTTAAATCGAGTAAAAGCTGAAAAACACCAAAATAATACAAGTCATTGGCGTGCACAGTTACATACACATCGTCGTTTCCTTTATATTTTCTATGGGATTATTGCATTTGATGTGTCTATGGAATCGATCTTCCTTGCCAAGCAAGCATTGGACAGTCAGATAATACGATTTTGGGTTATGTTTACACCATTCATTTATATGGTACATTTGCGGAATATGCAAATAATATTTCATATCGAAATTATACGGCACGAACTGGAGAAGCTGCGTAAGGACATTGGACTGCTATCAGATTATACAAGCTTTGCGCGTCGCGTAGCCCCTTTTGCAGGTTTTGAAAACTTTGTGCGCCAAAAGTTGGCCGAGAAGCAGTTGATTTTTCAACGCATCTATGAGATGCTGGACTACTTCCAGAATGCATTTGGCATGTCCACCATTGCAGTGATCTTGATGATCTATGTGCGAGTGGTCGTCGATGGGTACTTCACGTTTTATCTTATACCAGACGACTGGGATATTATAGGTATTTATATAAGTCAATATCAAGTCAAATCTTTGATCTCCTTGTGTTTTTAACTGATTTTTAAGTTATTAAATAAGACCACTTTTTTAGTTTTTGAACTCACATTTTATTCAAACCTTTTTATCACCATTTGAATTTTTTCTGAATTTTTCTAAATTTATTTTTCTGAGTTTATTTGAAACAAACATGTTAAGTTCCAATTAGAATTAGCAATTGATGCAATTAATTTATATTCTCTAATTCATCAAACAATTAGAATGAGTTCAACTAATTCCCATTAGATAATTGAAATTTTTATTCCAATGGTAAAACTAATTGCAATTAGTTGCCATTAGCAAAAAAATTGGTATACCTTTACAATTAGAAATCTAATTGACTTCTGCTAGAATTAACTAATTGAATATCTAATTGCATTAGCAGAAGTCAATTAGATTTCTAATTGTAAAGGTCAACCAATTTTTTTTGCTAATGGCAACTAATTGCAATTAGTTTTACCATTGGAATAAAATTTCAATTATCTAATGGGAATTAGTTGAACTAATTCTAATTGTTTAATGAATTAGAAAATTTCACAAAAGAAGGCTAATTAGCAATCATTAGCATTATCTAATCATTATTTAACATCTATGATTTGAAAACAGTCACAGCTTAAGTACTTTTTTCCGATCAGTTTTTCGGTTTGCGTTGTAGCTTTCACGTGAAGAAAATTTTTTGTGGGTATGTGCGTTTGCTGTTAGTAGTTTATTGGGGGTTTCAACTAATTTGTGATGTAGGTATGTACATGTAACAGAAGAAAAAGAAATCCATTATTAGGTCTGTTTATGTACAAATTGTCCAGCAACTTGTCAGTAACTAAATTTCCAAGAATTCTCTCTCAAAGAAAAAAATATAAAAATGTACATGAATGCAAAACCAGTAAGAATTTGGAAATTTTACTAACAGCTGATTAAATTGTGGGCAGGAACAATCACAAAAATTAAAAAAAAGTCACTTGATCTACCTCGTATTAAATTAAAAAAAAAATAAAGGAATTAAAATCCAAAATAACAAGCTTCAGAATCACATAATTTCATATTAACCACAATAATTTGTTCCATTAAATCATCGCTGTCAGATGAAGAAAATTCCATTAGCAATTGCAATTTGCAAATTTGAATTCGTGGTTATTTTCACTTTGCGACCAGCTATTTTTTTCATTTGCAAATTCTTATAAGTAAAAATTTATCCAGTAAAAACTTGCAACTTCCCCTCAAGGAAATGTCATTTTGCTCTCTCACTCACCCCAAATATTGGTTTGGGGAAAAAGAAATCCATTACTTTCTCGGTAGATGGCTGTAGTGATGGATATCTCGTAAAGTAAATTTAAAATGTATGCTCGTTGTGAAGTTAACATTTCACACCATAAAATTCTTTAGTTGTTTTTTGTTCGCACCATTCAGTTTTAAGTTACAGGATGTTAACGATGCAAGTCGACAAAGAGAAAATTCGGTACATTTTACAGTTTTTCTTTGATGAAGGCGAAAATGCAAGCCAGACCGCTGAAATAATGAATGGCGATACTGTAAAAATAATGAACTTGTTTCTAACAACAAAAAAATTATTTTTACATTTGTACATGCAGTAATTATGTAATCTCATTTTATATTGTGTTGTAAAAGCATTAGCTTAGTGGCATTTTCACCAGCGTAACGATTAGTTTTGCTACCAGTTACAAAAGCTAAAAGTTTATATAATATAATTTTTGAACAAAGAAAATTGTGAAATGTGAACCGAAACTGGACTAAAATTTTGTGGCCGTGCTCGGCTTATTATTGTAGTCCTTCAGTAAATAATTGATGATCAAAAACTTAATTTGGCTTCTCTTTTTCAAATCATTTACCTGTGCTTAGAAAATTTGTTAATGCTTTCTTGGAGATCCCAGCACTTTTACTGACATCACAAAAATGCATGAATGTGGTAAGTACTTTTAAATGGTTTGTTTTTCAATGCAATCTTATCCTGTACAATTTTTTCAGGTAAAGTTCATAACATTTGAATTGCATAATATCCGCAGCTCTGTGGAGAACTCACTTATTTCTGTTCAGGTATTAATTTCGCATAAATATTTTATATACCATATTCCCAACATAGTGTAATAATATTAAAACCTATTTATGGTAGCCTAGCGTAAGTGCACTAGCCTGCCTTCCCAGAGGATGTGGATTCGAATACCACGTAAAGCATGGATCTCGCGATTTTTCAAAATTACTTAATTTCTCTTTTTCTAAAAAAAAAATCAAAAACAAACAAACTAAAATCTCATTCCTCAACCCCAAAAACTTATCCTTCCAATCCTTACTCCCGCATTGTGGCTGCTAAAACAAGCAAAAACAAAGAAAAACACACAGTTACACAATGCATCAGTGGTGCCAGCAAGAGTAAGCGGGCAATCGCGATAATAGCGCAAACACACCAAATTTAGCGAAGTCCTCAACCATCTGTGCGATCCTTCTGCCAGAAAAATTTGACACACAGATGGCGCTCCAAGCAGTAAGAGGGCGTTATTCCTAAGCAACGACAGGTGGGCCTTCCCACTACTTGGACGGATAGTGGCAGACTAAATCACCTACCCTGTCAAAAATCAAAATAGATTAACGAAACCAACGCAAGACAAGTCTTGTCGAGGCCCTATGCTCCCGAGAGGAGTGAACAAGGAAAAAAACAAATGCTAAAAATAAGAAAAAGAATTATGCTTTTATGAAAATAATAGCATACAGAATAAAAGTAATGCTTTGTGCCTACCAAGGTGGGGCATAGTGCACTAAATAATTAATACAATAAGGGATAGTTAGAATACTGAAAAACTGAAAATTCTATGATAATGAAACCTTATTTTAATTACCACTAAAAAATTAGTGCAAAATGCCCAACCCTGGTTACAGCTTTGCCTCCCGATGGGAGTATCCTGTTACCATTTTCTGTTAGGCAGAACTCCGCGCTGAATGTGAGTTAACGCGCTTCGATAAAATTAGTGGATTCACAAGTTGTCATTAGTGTCTTATTGTCAAATGCCCTAAAGTTTATAAGTGTTAAATTAATGTTTAGAGAACTCGAAACTATAACCAAGTATTTTTTAACGGTATGAAATATGACACCATATGACTTCTACCGTATCTTCAACCCCCTAAATGTATTCAAAGTTTAGGACATACTCGTACAACAATACAACACGGAAATGCGAATGCCTAAACTGTAGTTAAGGCTCGGTAGAATTACTTTATTAGGATTCCCCTTTGCTGGAACCAAATATCGTCGATGTTTAACTGATTAATTTTTGGAAACGAAAATTCAGTCAGCATGGCCCAATGGCCCGATGGCCTTTTCAACAAAATAAAAGTGCTATCACCAACTCAATACACTTTTAAGTTCGGTCATATCCATAATGCTATTATTAAAGATTATTAAGTCATACGTATTTCTCGTACTATAGTTGAATTATTTAATTACAGATACAAAACTTCTCACTACAAATGTTGCATCAGAAAATACGAATTGATGGTATGGGCATATCTCCATTGGATGGAAAAATGTTAATCCGTGTAAGTTTGATAGCGTTTAGTGACGGTGCGACAAAAAAAACACTACGTGACTCTATTCGCATGACTTGGGAGTAACTAGACAATTTCGGCAGATTTAGAATTAAAGTCTGAAATTAGGTAAAAATGTGGAAAATATTAGCTTTTAGCGTTTCGGAAATTAATATTCGTAGAAAATTGAAAGGATTTTCTCTAAAAAAAAGTAAATATTTAGATTGAATTTTTAACTGCATTAGCATGCCCAATAATCTATCGAAAGTTATTAGTTATACTCCTCAGTCGTGACTAAAATACATATACCATAGTGCTCACATAATTAAGTCACTTCACAACATCTTTTTACAATGCGCCCAACATTTTTTGCTAAACTTTTTTCTTAATTTTTGTTTAAGTTGCCAAATTTTTTAGGAAATCCATAAAAACTAAATAAAAAATATAAATAAATTAATTAAAAAATTTAAAATAAAAAAGAATTGCTATCAAAATTTTAAACTTTAAGAAAAAAAATTAAGTTAATAATAAAATTATAAACTAATAATTAAATAATAGTTGCCATGAAAATTTTCGACTTTTTTTAATTATACATTAAATATAAATTATAAATTAATAAAATAATTAAAAAAAAGTTGAAAATTGAAAGTTAAATAAAATATTCAATCAAAATTTACGACTTTATTCTAAATTATAAATTAAATAAAAAATTATAAATAAATAATTACAAAACATTGTATAACAAATTTCAACTTTTTTTAAATTATAAGTTATATAAGAATTTATACAAAAATTATTTTAAACAATTCTATCAAAATTTAAATTTTTTTTTTAAATTATAAGTTAAATAAAAAATTATAAGTAAATAAATAAAAAAAATCTATAAGACTTTACCACTTTTTTTTATTATAAATTAAATTCAAGAATTATAATTTTTTTTTAATTCTATCAAAATTTTCCACTTTTTTTTAAATTATAAATTAAATATAAAATTATAAATGAATAAAATAATTACAAAAAATTCTATCAAAATTTTAAACTTAAAAAAACAAATTAAGTTAATTAGGAAATTATAAATTAATAATTAATTAAAAATTTTCATCAAAATTTTCGACTTTTTTTTTAATTATAAATTAAATAAAAAACTATAAATAATTTAAAAAAAAGTTGAAAGGTAAATAAAATATTCTATTAAAATTTTCTATTAAACTTTTTTCTAAATTATAATAAGAAATAAAAAATTATAAATAAATAAAATAATTAAAAAAACAGTTGAAAGTTAAATAAAATATTCTATTAAAATTTTCAACTTTTTTCTAAATTATAAATTAAATAAAAAATTATAAAGAAATAATTACAAAAAATTTTATGAAAATTTTAAACTTAATTAACTAAATAAATAATTAAAAAAGAATTGCCATACAATTTTTCGATTTATTTAAAAGAATTATAAATAAATAAAATAATTAAAAAAAAATTCTATAAAAATTTGCAACTTTTTTTTTAATTATAAGTTAAATAAAAAATTATACAAAAATTGCTTTAAAAAATTCCATCAAATTTTTCAATTTTTTTTTAATTGTAAGTTAAATAAAAATTATAAATAAATAAAAAAAGCAATAAGAATATTCAACTTTTTTTTAACTATAAGTTAAATTCAAAATTAAAAATAAGTAATATAAAAAAATTCTATACAAATTTCCAACTTTGCTTTAATTTATAAATTAAATAAAAAATTATAAATAAATAAAATAATTTAAAAAAATTCTATTAAATTTTTTTTTTTTTTTTAATTATAAGTAAATAAAATAATTAAATAAAAAACGTATCAAAATTTTCAACTTTTTTCTAAATTATAAATTAAATAAAAAATTATAAATAAATAAAATAATTAAAAAAAAAGTTTAAAGTTAAATAAAATATTCTATCAAAATTTTCAACTTTTTTCTAAATTATAAATTAAATAAAAAATTATAAATAAATAATTACAAAAAATTTTATAAAAAATTTAAACTTAATTAACTAAATAAATAATTAAAAAAAGAATTGCCAATACACATTTTTTCGACTTATTTAAAAGAATTATAAATAAATAAAATAATTTAAAAAAAAAGTCTATAAAAATTTTCAACTTTTTTTAAAATTATAAGTTAAATAAAAAATTATACAAAAATTGCTTTAAAAAATTCCATCAAAATTAGTTAAATAAAGTTAAATAAAAATTATAAATAAATAAAAAAATAATAAGTAATATAAAAAAAAATTCTATACAAATTTTCAACTTTGCTTTAATTTATAAGTTAAATAAAAAATTATAAATAAATAAAATAATTTAAAAAAATTCTATCAATTTTTTTTTTTTAGTTACAAGCAAAAATAATAATTAAAAGAAAAACGTATCATAATTTTCAACTTTTTTTCATTATAAGTTAAATTAAAATTTTAAATTAATTTTCATATATTTTATAAAATTATAATTAAATAAAAATTATAAATATATAAAATGATTAAAAAAAATTTCAATTTTTTTTTAATTATAGTAAGTTGAATAAAAAAATTATAAATAAATAAAATAATTAAAAAAAAATTCTATTAAAATTTTCAACTTTTTTTGATTATAAACAAATAAAATAATTAAAAAAAAAATTCCATCAAAATTTTCCACATTTTTGTTTATTAATTATGTATAAGTTAAATAAAAATTATAAATAAATTATTAAAAAAGAATTGCTATTAAAATTTTCATATTTTTTTACGAAATTATAAGCTTAATAAAAATCTATAAATAAATAAAATAATTTAAAAAAATTCTATCAAAATTCTCAACTTTTTTAAAAATATGTTATATTTAGAAAAATTCTGGGTATGCAGTTTTATAGCCCATTAAATTTTAGTACAATAAAGCGTAAGCCTGAAGTCGCTCAAAAAGCGCTCAATTTAGTTTTATACAAGTTGAGCATTTTCTTTTATGTACAGTGTTCTCTCTCTCTCTCAAGCGAACACCTATATATATCTATATCTATCTATCTATATATATTAGAAAAAACTTTTTCCTAATTTTGGTGTTTCACGGAGATTCGAATTCCGAATGATAGTCACACACCAACCCATTCTGCTACAGCGGCTGCCCGGCTAAGCGGACACCTAAGGGACTGATACGGTGGGATACGGTACACTAGACAGGGCTAGTTTACTGGGGCGGCAGCCCTTGGTCGGGAAAACCCCGAGTCATTCCGGTCACGTAGAACCGGCTGCCATGGGAATGAACAATTTGTTCTCTTATGAAAAAAGTGTAAAAAAAGTTAATAATATTTATCGGAGAGTTGTCCGCTCAAAAGAAAAAATTTTAAAAAAATTCTTAACTCTCCGTTGGGCACCCGGGTCTGGCCTGACTTTTTCGACTCTGGGCTTGAATTTGACATATTTCTGTTATAGCTAATGACTTGAGCTTCCAGGTAACTTCCTAAAATTTAATTTTCTATCGATTTATGGATATAACCTTTTAAAAACGATCTTCGAATAGGGCGAAAAAAGGTCAGATCCGAGTGCTCAACTAAAGATTTTAAAAAAGTTGTTCAACGGAGGGCTATGGATTTGTGGTGTATACTTAAAAAAGTGTCCGCTTAAGATCGATGCCCGTTAGAAGAGAGTACACAGTAAACGATTTCCGCATTTGTGTTTTATATGGAAGAAAATTCTGAAAATTTAAGTCTCAGCATTCTCCGATAGGTGACGGTGTGGTTGAAGTATCTCTAAAAATCAAAAACTTATGGTTCGATTTAGCTCTAATCGGAAACATATGATACAATTTTTATAAAAGATCAACGAAGAAAAAAGCTTGCAAACGCATGAAAAATGCGTGTGAATATTGTAAAAACACGAAGTGACTTAATTATGTGAGCACAGGTGTATATCCATTTATAAATTCAAATACAAACGTATATATTTACGAATTTCAGATTGTGGGCTCTATTATTACGTACATGATTTTCTTCATACAATTTATGCCAAAATTTAGAAATTTATAAATCAGTCGAAAAAATTGCTATACACGAAATTTATATTAATCTATATGCACAATGTTATTTACATATTTATTATATATGAAAGTGAACAAATTGGCAATGTTTTAAATATAATAAACTACATATGCACTTAAATTGAACAAGTCTACACAACTACTACTATGTAAATAATAAAAATGTTAATATTGATAATTGCATTGAATATATTTTTCAACTGGTAGTTCTTTGAAAGTCCACAATATTATTTAAATAATTTTTTCAAAACCACAAAACCTGCTTATTAGGTATAAAACGACTTGCAAAAGTTATGCATTAAAAAAAATAACGGTAACTAAGTGTGTTGTAATGTCCTTAATCGCTCTTCATAAAAACCATTGCCGTTTAGCGGAGGCAAAAACCATACGCCACCTCATTTGATAGTTTCCAACGACTGCTTGAATATTTCTAGATAACGCATTTTCTCTATTGGCACTTTCGGAATTACATAGAAACAAACTATGTACTAAAAATTTTGGAAAATATATCTAGTTTATTGCTTAATTGCATTCTCCATAAATCAGTTGAAAAAAAATATCTAAAATTATATAAGAATTACAATATAATGGCAGTGTGTTTTCACATACTGCCATAGCAATAAAAGTTGCCCTTCCTCAATACAGAACAAAAAAAAATAATTATAATAAATTGCAATAAAATCTGCATCGAAGGCAATACTTCACTGGCAACACTTATATGTACAGCTTCCAGTTCAAAGATATCGACTGAACAAAAATGTACTGCTCCCGTACTCGTACCCCATCTTTCGAGCTACTTTTTCTAAGATATTTATTTTTTGTGTTTTCTAATCATATTCATGACTCGATTCACGTTTCGTTATTAGATTTTCGCGTTCTTCCTCAGTGCCATTAAGTAAAGTAGAACCAGCTGGTGGTGGGGCATTACGATTGAGGGCTTTCGTGCGATGTAAACCCTCGGTGAGACCGGATTCTGTGAGTACTTCGACGGCGTCATCATCTTCATTGCGCACGGCAAAGTACGGATGCGATGAAGTAGGTCGAAATTTATAGGCTGTCAGTACGAAGAAAACATATGTCGCCATTTCGTGGAACATTTCGTCGAGCCAGGCATACTGGAAAGCGACTGTCATTTTTAGTAGATATACAATTATGCGTGTGAAATAAATATAGCACACAATCATTATGTAGAATTGTCGGAATAGCTTTAGTTTGCGTAAATTGATAGCTGCTTTGCCGTCAGTGGCTGATGCCTCGTGCAGATGTCTTATTGACCAGACAATAGGAAAGAGTATGGCACCACAACAGAGTAAATCAACGAATATGAAAATATTGCGCCAAGTGCGGAACTCAATGTCGCTCTCCTCCGATTCGTCAATTATGATTTCGGCCACGTTAGCGAGTACCTAATAAAATAATTTTTTATAGGTTGGAAGGTGGTTGTGAATTTTTTTATAAATAATTTTTTACCTGTAGTGGAATAACAATCATGAAGATTTTTTTATCCTTGTCCGAGAGAATTGGCTTAATAAATGTCCAGCCTGTTCCCATAAGCACTATAGTGATAAACAACACAGATCCTTTGAGCCTGAAATGCAATAAATACAAAGCGAAATCAACAAATATCTCACATAGACTAAAATTATGCAATAATCCTTGCATCCTTGCTGAGAAATATAGGTAAATTCTCATACTTACAAATGTGTCACGTAGTACAAAATCGCCCAGGCTTCCACATGTTCCCCGCGAATTTCGATAAAATGATAATTAATTGAATGGAACATGAGCGAAAGTGATTTTAGGAATACCAACACTGCCATAATGTAATGCAATTTGTGTGCGGTGTGCCTATTAGGAGGGAATAAAATTACAGCAATTATTTTAAGTTTCCAAAGCATTTCAAGGAGAACGTTTACGCACTTGCTCTTTTTCAAGATGAACACCCAAAAGAGGCCGGATAAGAAGAACAGCACACTCATCATGGAATACAAAGCTGGCAGTGGCATTTCTCCGGCGGATAGGAAATTATTATTATTCTTCTCTTCTATATCGACCTACAAAAATTCATATTATTTATTATAGTTTTTTTACGTTTAATGCAATAACTTACCACAAAAGAAATCAACTTTGTTGTTCTGTAGTTAGGACAGGCGTGGAAGTGCAGATTGTAGAGACCCTCGTCGTGTAATGTGGCCACCAGCATAGAGAACTACAACGATTTTTTTATGTAAACGGTAAACTCAATTTTGTACATTGCCTATGATTAATTTACATACCGACATATTATAGTAGGTTTTCCCATTGATTACTTGTTTCGTCAATGGCATTGTGTAGTTTCTGCATAGCTGATACGGTACATTTTCATTGGAACTAATTGGCGCTTTCACCACGTCATGGGGGAATGGGTTTTCGGCAGGGGCAAGGGATGGAGAAGGTTTTTTGATTTCCGAAGTTGCCACTTTAGGCACTATGGCTGGGCCTGGGGCTGCGGTCGCTTTTGTGGGTGATGGTGCCTTTACAAAAGGTATGGGTGATGACGGTTTTACAATTATTTGTGGTGCTTCCACCGAATCATCATCGTCCAACATTTCCTGCTCGTCCACTGGTAAGTCATTGTTCTCAACTTGTGCAGCTACAGCGTCATCACTACGTTTGCGCCGCTGTAAATAGAAGGTTGAGTCGCTCAGCTTAGAGTGGCGCTTCCCACGATACATAGGAAACAACTCTCGACTGCGATAAATGTGTTGATTTTTCCATTCGGGTGAGCATTGCACTTTAATACTAAAAGAAAGGACATTAATTTAATATTGCAAAAATGTAAATTATAGGAAATTTACTTAAGATTTTTTAAGTCCAATAAAAAGAACAATATCGGACCACTGCGTTGTATACCCGTTGGTTCTTCTAGTATGCATTTGTTTTGATGCGAGTCCAGGTATGGATTTAATTGATCTATCGTCGTTTTGTCCAGCGTTAAGCCATACTAGAATAAGTCATTTTTAAATAAGAAAAAAAAAACAATTTTTTTAAGTTGAGTTGCATTAGGCCCGTATTTAAGTAAGTAAAATTAGCTCGCCCAAAAGTTCATAGTTTTGTTTTAAATATTGGAATACTTAAAATTTGAAGGTAGACATGAGTAATGTCTATTGCAAATAAGCAATATAAAAAAATATTACTTCGCTTACTCCTTTGCTCTATGGAAATTTGAGGAATATTCATTAGAGAAACAAAAAGTATATCTGCTTTGGTACGCAGGGCTCTTTGTTCTCGGGTCTTTTTAAATCTCAAAAATATTAATTGTGGTGTGCAGATTGATGCTTTTTCACAAATGGAGGCACCTTCGGTTTAAGTCGACTCCGAACGGCAGATGGATTTTTGAGGAGCTTTTTTACGGCACAAATAAAATCTAAGTTTTTCCGCTGAGGAACCGTCATTAGAAAAAAAATTGTTCTCTCAATTCTTACGTGCCTGGGCTTGCAAACTTGCGGATAATACGCACGCACCAGCCCATTCAGCTAGGGCTGTTCGAATATATCGTACGTAGAATATTACCATTTAGAGCAAAGGAACCTTATGTATTTTCTGCTCAGAAATCATCTTTTTCAAATCTTCATGTTATTAGTTACTTTTGCAACCTGTTCGGAATCTTTTACTTCACACATATCTCAGCATGCCTTCTGGCTCCGAAAGCAGTTTAAAAATAAAACAAAATCACAAACCGATTTTTCTTGGCAACGAATAACATTTAAGATATTCGTGTAACATCAAAGGTACCAGAATCAACAAACAAAAAACCTTACCAAATCGTTTTCATCCTCATTTTCTATATGCAGTTTACTCAGTTGCACATCCAAATGTCCATCGGTGTAGAAGCCAAATGTGCTTAACGCTATATAAGGGCGCACATCATCCTGGGGAAAAACAATAAGCATTTATAATAATATCAATATGACTGGAAGAACGCAGCCGGCACTTACCAGCACTTCTAGATGATGTTTTCTGGCCACCACTACTGCTAAACATAGAGCTTGTACAATAAGCAACTTGTAATTTGCTTGTGAAGTCATTATTTGCTTTCGTTGTTGGTAGACTACAGCAGACGCCTACAGTCACCAATCTTATCAAATTTGATGGCTTCTTTTTTTGCTCTAACAAATGTAAGCTTTAATCATTACATGAAAACATTCACTCAAACAAAAATCTGAAATGTATACCGTTTATAAATATTTATACAGGTGATTTTTTGTTAAACTTTACAGTTTTCTCAACAATAGTCTCCAAGCAAAATATGTACGTATAGGAATTGAATTTTAAGACGCCAACAGCTGAGTGTCAAATTTGTCAAGAAATTGCCACTAGAGGGAGCAATGAATGGCAACACACTATCCCTCAGGCATTTAAAAAACTTATCAAGGAATTTGACTTCATTTCAATTATTTACTTAGGTTGTTCACGGTAAGTTGGTTATGTGGTTATCAAGGTGGATTTAATAAGGTGACAGCATTCACCCAGCTGAATTTTTCGCCGTAGGTATGGCTTACGTCAAAATGATATGCTTTGTTTGTTTGTATTGGTATGTTTACATTCGTATGTTTACATTTGCTTGCTGATTTTGACATGATGCTTGCACCAAACGCAACAACAAATACATGTAGGGTTTTACTTATATGTGTTTGCTGTCACCTGTAATAAATTCGCCTTGGTGGTTATATTAGCAGCAACATAATGTAAAATCGGAAAACAACCTAACATAGCAAACCCTTAACCCTATTAACAAATTGTGTACCTATGGGCTTATTTTTAGTGTTGGAAAATAATTCGAATTTAATTAAATGGGGGCATAAAAACTAAATACCCATAACATTTAGGGGTTAATGCAGGTTGCATTCAACGATGATAGAATTAAATGTTGAAGTAACATCACCAAAAACATTTCAGATTTGTTGTAAACAAATTACTATCTCATCTCATGTGACGTGAGAAAACCAACTGATTTCTTCAAAATTCGCTGGGAGCCGATTAACGCTCTAATGTAGGCCACATTTTGCATTCTGTACACACAAGGTAACTTCGCTATAGGAGCTGATTTGTTTTTGATTTGCCAAAGTGGCCTTCTTCTTTGTTGTTGCTTTGTATGTTTGTCTGATTTCAAGACACCGAATTGCAACAAAAACTAAATGCAATAATTATTACGACAAAAACAATACAAAGGTGACACCATCTCAATACTGCTACTTTGTTCTTGGTGAAGTCAAGAGACTCAGCTGTTTTGAGTGACGTCAGTGCAGAATACAAGCAAACCTGTGTGCAAATGTACTTGTTTGAAAATCAATCAGTGAATATTTCGGATTTTAAAGTAAACAAAATAATACAAGTAAAGTGCGGTGTTCAATTGTGAAAACGCAAATTATAACAATACCTCCAAATATCGTTTTTTTGCGTTTTTTATCGATGACGCTGTGGCAAGAAATTATGAGTGAGTAAGAGTATGCATATTTTATAATGTTTGGCATTTTCCATTGCTTTTACTTAACCTTCCTCATTAAAAACAAGAAATTTTTCTTTCTTTTATCTTACAACTTGCGGAGTTGATGTTACAGGGAATACTGAAGGCGCAATTTTATATTTTATTCTCTCATTAAAGTTTTCAATCCATTAGACTTTCAATTATTCAATACACTCACGCGCTTGGAAATTAAATATTAAGTTGAAATTGATTTTTCTTTCAAGGCCTGGTTTAGTTCGACGGTCAAGATATATTGCTACTCAATATTCTTAAAAATAAATTTCACAAAAATAGTGAAGCATTGCGACCAAAATCGACTATCAAGTGGAACAATATCAAAACGCATACCACAAACAGGAGCAGCTTGGTCAAAACTTAACTTAAAAACGAAAACTAATTTAAAAGCGAAAGCATACACCCTGCAGTGGAAAAACTATCTGGCAGCCCAAAAACGCTTTGACAACTGTCAAATAGGTGTACTGACAATTTGAGCAGCATGAACTTCCTCTTTTCGATTCGTTCGCGTTTGCGTGAATTTGTCAAAAAATTCAACAAAATAAATCTTAGGTAATCTTATTAAAATTTCACTTAAAAACCGTCGGAAACTTTAAAAAGTGCTGTGGAAAAGTGTTCAATTGTTGCAAAGAGGTTTATTTTTAAGTAATTCTCTCAGGAATATGTATTTTGTTGCACATCTTTGGTGTGAAGTAAATTTGCTATCTCCTTGTTATAATATGGCTGGATGACGATAATTTTATGGCACTAAATCGAAATCAGACTAAATGCCATGCATGGACATCGCCGGTGAAATGATGTGTTAACTTTTATGTGTTCGGACCCATTTTTGAGTAGTTTGATCTGCCGGAACAATTAAAGGGACTACAACAATAACAATTTCTGAATGTTGGCTCCAAACTGTCAATTTTGGCGTATGCTTAAACGCGTGCTGCTACTGAGCAAATTCCAATAAAAGTTTACATTTAATGTCGGAGCGTATATAAACACTCATCTTAAACAAATCAAGACTATCGAGAAATTTGTATTTGTTCCTAACTACTGAAGTTTTTAATGTCTTGAGCAGTATTCCACAAAAATTTAACCATAATTTCTATTAACCTATTCAATTTGCAGTGTCCACAGCATTTGGAAGTTTTTCTGAAACAATTTTCACAAGCTTATGTATGTTTATCGGTTTTAACTTATTTTCTTATTTTTTCAGCCATGGTGCGAATGAACGTATTGGCTGATGCCTTAAAATGCATTAACAACGCTGAGAAGCGTGGCAAGCGTCAGGTTCTCCTGCGACCCTGCTCCAAAGTTATCATTAAATTCCTTACCGTCATGATGAAGCACGGCTATATTGGGGAATTCGAGATTGTCGATGATCATCGATCCGGCAAAATTGTGGTAAATCTAACCGGTCGTTTGAACAAGTGCGGTGTCATCTCACCGCGTTTCGATGTTCCCATCAACGATATTGAGAAGTGGACCAACAACTTGTTGCCTTCTCGTCAATTCGGTTATGTTGTGCTGACTACCTCCGGTGGTATCATGGACCATGAAGAGGCCAGACGGAAACATTTGGGAGGCAAAATTCTTGGATTCTTCTTCTAAGCGGGATAAGGGGTGTTTACACGTTTGTGAGTGTATTTAAGCTAATACAGCTGACTTCAAATTTATATTATTTTATACAAAAATATAAAGATAATAGCCACTAAAGGTACTGCTGGAATTGTGCGTGGAGGAGAATAAAGAAAAAAATGAGATAAAACGCTTTTAATGCTACGTGTATTAATTGAGTTTTTGGAACCGTGTGAATACAAGCCGTTGTTGTAACCCATAAATGTTTGGGAAATGCTGCCGAATCGTTCCGGTAACGTAGAACCGACTGCCGAAATAGTAATGGTAACTTTCTTTCACTAATCGGGTTTGTTTTGTGATCGACTATTTCTGCGCCAAGGGATTTTATTTAAGTTATTTGTTACATGCTCATCTAAAGGGCTAAAGTTTGCTATTCGTTGAAATCTTTTTTGAAATTAATTCACGAAAGAATCTTCTGTTATCTAAGAGGAGGAAGGGGTAATAATGTAGAAAATACAAACAATATTTCATTTGAAGCGGTTATTGCTTTTGGGATGATGCAAAGGGAAGTGTTAAATATGCAAAGACTGCTCTTGAATTGACTTTATAAAGTTTTCAATAGGTCCATAGCCGTTAATTTGGTCAAGCTTCAGCTGAGGGAATATTGATTTGATGTTGATATCGAACGATGGGACGCGGCATTATTCAACTGGATGTGTGAAAATTTATTATCAAATTTAATGCTTAGTTCGCCAGATATTCGGTAAGAAAAATTTTCAGTAATGAGGATTTTGTGGAACGAAACTACACAAGAAGTTCATCAAGTCTGGATTCAGGTTTCAATGGTTCAGGCATTCAACTTAAAACAGATTTATATATTTTTTTAAAAGTGTGTTAGGATTTTGCATCGGCGAAAATGCACGTTCCTCGATCAAATTTTGCGTAAAGCTAAACAAAACGAATAACGAAACCATTGGTGTACTCAAGGAGGCTTACGAGGACCAATCTCTGTCCAGTGCCCAGGTAAAACGGTGGCACAAGTCGTTCAAGGAAGGCCGGGAGGACGTCGAAGACCAACAGTTCATCACGACAATGCGCCAGCGCACACCGCCTTCCTCTGCCCCGCTGCATTGGCTAAGATGGGGGTTCCGGTGCTTCCCCACCCTCCCTACAGCCCAGACTTGTCCCCTCCGAACTTCTTCTTGTTCCCGCGCCTGAAAAGAAAGCTGAAGGGGAGGCGCGATCCAAAACCTGTGACAGCGAATTGAACGCGATTCCGGCGGATGAGTTTAAAAAATGTTTTCTGCAGTGTAAGGACCGCTACCAGCGGTGTATTGACCCTCAAGGGCCGTATTTTGAAGAATATTAGTTGTATAAGCCAAGAGGTTTAATAAAACTGCTTAAAAAAAATAAGGTTCATTACTTTTCAATCAAACCCTGTAGACTCATTGTTAAATAGCATGAAGAAGGAACAACTTTTAAAGAAATCGGTAGTTTACAGTTTCGAAATTCTGTTTTAATGTTGAGCAGCGAGTATGTACGATTAAGCGTTCGAATTACTGTACGTGGTTTCTGAAGGAAGGCCCCACTTTCCATACTATGCGTGACACATTTACTGGATTCGAGGACTTCGTCACCTGCTTTAGCGGCGAAATTCACTGCCTATCGAGATCGTTCGTCTTAACACCGCTCGACTGTTATTTGTGCGACTACGTGAAGTTCATCCCCATGGTGATTGATCTACATATGTGCACCTTCGCTGAGTCTGAGCGGGACTTCCTCAGAGGAAGAATGGGTGAGGTGCAACATTTGGATACAGCGCATGGTAAATCCGTTGGAAGTTGTGTGGAGGGGTTGGTGGAAGAGTTTTCTGAGAAGAGCTCGCCATTTAAGTCAAACTCAGACTACCGGAGTATTGCAAAGCTTTTCGAGCGGAAGTAGCCGTAATTAAATAAGCAGTTGATTTGTGGCTTACTTGTGCAACTACTGCCAGGATAAACACAGGTAACCATTTGCTCCGACAGCCAAGTGACAATTAGGGCCCTGGGCTCGATGCGCTGTTGAAGAGATTGGAATTAGTCGGAAAACACCTGTTTTCTTTGTCGACTTTACTTCGAAATGGGGCTCATTTGGGTTCCTGGTCACACAGACATTGCGGGGAACTGCTGGACGAATTCGCTAGCTATAGGCAGGGGCCCTCGAGGTGTTTTTCATAAATACAGACACGTGAAAAGTTGCGAGATCCTTTTAGTCACAGCTAAAAAAAGGCACTCTAGGGAACAACGACGCAGCTTTCGAATTTGGTGGGTGTCCTTTCCGACATTTGCCGTTAGGTATTCATGCGGTGAAACTTGGTCTAACTTGGATACCTTTCAGCAGCTGACCTATGCCATATCTTTTCTTTCCCCTTTTAACTTCTCAATGGTAAAGAAAAGGAATTTTTCTTCCATGGATTAAATAATAGGAAAATCCAGATCAAGGCACAATACTCTAAGTGACTTCTGACTAAATAAATGTAAAAGAACATTAAATTAAAATGATGATAACTTTAACTTAGTGTTCTTTCGTATGAACCCAAGCATAGCGAATGACTTAGTGGCAAACAGAGCCAGTATGTTTCGAAAATGAATGTTTCGGGTCAGTGACCTTGAATTAAAAACAATATTTACATTACATTAAGGTACAAATGGTTGCGAGACACCATAACATCGCATTGAATATTCATGTAATGTCTCACCTGGTGAACTTTTAGGTATAGTTTAGCTTAATCAGCAAATATAAAATAACTAGCAAATTTCAAAATGTTAGGCAACTCGTTTATAATAATCAAAAATAACAGCTGACTAAGGTGAGTCCTTTGGGGTATGTCTGACCATGTGTCAATTAGAATATTCAACCCAAATGTGCTAACTTTAACAATAAGAATAAAAAGAACTTGGGGACCCTACTTCCATAACTTGTCCGAAAGTCAAGCTTGGTCAGCTTTATCGAACGCTTTGGAAAAGTCCGTGTAGAACAGGTCCATTTGACTTTGTTGATCTAGCGGACTTATTAGAACAGGATGAGTAGCTTACAAGGAAACCGTGATGGTTATTTTCCCAAATTATATTCCGGACACAATGCCAACGATTGTACATGAAATTAAAAACAATTACGAAAGTTCGGGCACTCTGATTGAAAACCCCTGTACAAAATGGCATACAAAAGAATCGAAACGCCTAAAACTATGCTATGTTCAATTATATGTTGCTTATTTGGACATAAACCAAATATACAATCGGAGGCTTATTATAAAAAAAAAAGACTTGGAAAACAGTCGTTTTTTTGTTTGCTTTAACTTTATAGCCTCCGTTCTAATCAATGAATGTGTTATCCCTGCTGGCAAAACGACTAGCTTTGAATTACTTTACAATCATTTTGCTTTGCAGATGAAATAGTTTCTGTTTTATTCTTTTTCAATGTTAGAAATTGGTATTTTTATCATGCGTATGTGGGATACGGTACACTACACAGGATCTAGTTTACTGGGACGGCAGCCCTTGGTCGGGAAAAACCCGAGTCATTGCGGTGAAGTAGAACCGGCTGCCACGGGAATGTCCTACGAAATGCCAATTGTTAGCCTATGCATCAGTAACATTTACTGAACAAGCCAGCCTTTGAATCAATTAATGAATTAGGTCCGAATGGACAAAAACAAAAAAAAAAAAAAAAAAGGAGACGATCGATTATATCAAAATTTTTACTTGTCCAAAAAATTACCATTTTGCTACTAGTACAATCGCAGTTACTCCCGACCTAGTATGACTTTTTCCTCAAATACCAGTTCATGAACTTTAATTAATTTGGCTTTTCGCTGCCCGAATATTTTATGACAATATAAATTTTCAATAAATTCTACTTATTACTAGGCAAATTGCAA
>JAYXIM010036062.1:0-62675 GCA_037575425.1 Anastrepha fraterculus | reverse complement strand
AATAAATTCAATCATTTTTTCTTCATCACCTTTGTTTGAAAATACAAATTGAATAAATTTTCGTTGACCAAGGGAACATAAAAATGCACAAGCAAATGCCTTGCAAAATGCCGTCGGCATTCGTCAATTTGATTTCATACAGAAACCAAAAACTGAGCAGAGCCAATGTACTTGTACATAATTCACTGTAATCAGCTCTGTTAAAAACTTCCCCGCCTTTGAGTTGAGCGAGGTGAACAGTGTTCGCCGTTTCACTTCATTTTTGACAATTCACACCATTCGTAGCTCGTGAGACTTCTCTATATTTAACGTTCTCTGCGCTCTTCCTTAACATCTAAACATGTTCAATACAAAATAAGCTCGTTTTCGATGTGCACTTCGTGAGTTGAATGAGATCTTAATTTTAACTCTCGATTTCTCAGTTTCAAATAAGGAATTTTCTGTACTATTCAACTGCAGCTTTTAGTTTCGTTAGGCGTAAGTTTGTAATTTAGTTACATATGTATATAATTTCATTATTCTTTAGTTTTTGTAGTCAGTTTGAAATCATATTTTCTTGACTTCTTGAAATAAACAATAAATAAATAAATTTACATGCATGTGCTAACATTTTAATACCGCATTATTTTCATTGTGACACATGCTTATCAGCAAAACTAGCGATTGACTTCGATATTAGTTGGCTAGTGATAAGGGGAAGTTGATAGAAAATCAATACAACTGCGTAAAACGATGAAAGAATAAATACAAAATAGCAGTGCAATAGCATTGCAAACCAGCACTCGTATTGCTTGTGATATTCAATTAAGAATTCATTTATAGAATTATATATTATATATATAATATATCCATCCGCTACACCTAATGCAACCATGTGTACATAAATATAAACAATCATAATTGTTGAGTTTATGCAACACGTGTGTTTCGATTTGATAACAGTTTATTGGTTTTTGTACTCGGCAACTTTCAAGTGTCTAAGTAGAGTTGAAATCATTCTAACAATATAATACACTTTCATTAATGGCCTATTTACCTTTTAACCAAATGGGCTAATTTCTACTATCGGGATTATCAAATATTTTTGATATAACTCTACGTGTAGAACGTGAAAAATTCGTATTTATTACTAGTGATAATTATTTTACTGTTAACAGGCACTAACAACAAAAGTTATCAGCCCACACTATTTCTTGGTATTTCTATGAAATATTTTTCATCGTTACCACTCTCTCTCTCGCTCTCTCGCAGATCCCACTGTTTTGCATAATTTTACCTTGTTTGCTTTTTATTTAAAACTATTTTCTTTACTTTTATACATACATATTTGTGGTGTAATTACATTTGGGAATATGAGTGATCATTAAGGGAAGTTAAAATCTAATTAATTTTGCTTTAAAGCTGAATCATTGTATTGCAAATCTTTTTGTTATTCTTGCATCAGAACTTTGTAATGAAATTTCAAACATTTAAACAGTAATTTCATGATCGTACAATACAATTACGTGTGCGTAATGAAGCACACGCGCGCAGATGAAAGCAATTGAAACGTCGTTTATTGGATTTTGTCTTCTAAAAACACCTTTTACGATTTTATTTCTTAAAACCTTGTTAAATAAAAGTCAATTTATACATACATATACATGCGAATAATCAAATACATACACACATAAAATATGAACTGAATTTTTCATACACGACTGCTTGCGTGACATACACTTTAATTTATTTGCAGAGCTTTAGTGTAAATGTTTGCTTTGAATCCAGCCCCTTGCAATACCACAGCACCAATATGTTGGTCAGCAGTATAATACTGGTTTTTTGAACTTCACATTGAAAATGAAATTAAAGCAAATCAGGAAATTTTATACGGCAAACCACGCAAAAGTAGAGTGAAAAACAAATAAAAAGTATAAATGTGCAAACGATGAAAATCGAGCATGGAGGATGTATTTGTATGTACATATGTATATGACATTTGAATCGCTCATGCAGTGCACCAACAGCTTCCCTGCAGTGAAAAGCGAACATATTTTGCAAGCATTCTAGGTCATATACTGGAATTTTAAGGAAGAAATCGTACTAGTTCGAGAGTGACTATAATTGTACCAGTTGCAATATGACAAAGTAGAGGTGTACGCAACACAAATATGGTATTCTTCTATTATGAAGTACTGCAACAACTAGTGTAATTTGGATACAGAGACTGGCTACTGACATTTCGTATTGGTAAAGGATGGAAGACTTCTTTAGCTGCAAAGCAAAGTGTTAGTTCTGAACTAGTTGATTTGGCTGCAGAGTGTCTCGACATTCATAATATTGTCTGTTTGGGTGGCGAAATTTTATCAGTCACAAATAATCTTATCACGACGTCAGTTGTAGTCAGCCTTCGCATATTTTAATATTAAAAGTAGTGAGTAAAGTGGCGCATATAATTAGCGTTACTGTTGTAATTAATCAATGCTAGGGAAATAATAGTCGGTAGCCAGATACAAATTCGTGTCTACTAAGTAGTTAAGGCGGAAAACTTGAGTTCACTTTTCCCCTTTGGCTGCCCGGATTTCATGTTTTCCTATCACTTTAAGGTTTCATGTTTTTCTGAACGAATTTTGGACACGTCACGGCAGCTAACTTATCATACGCCAGAAATGATAGAATAGAAATAAATAAAAGTATTCTCTACATCGTGATTATAATCTAAAATAACTAATGACCTTTAAACTCCAGTCGTTTTATTAGCGAGCACGTTGTCTCTGTCAGATATGCCGGTTATGGGCGATAAGCTCAGGTACATCCAGACAATAGAAATGTTCAGTTACCGGCAACTACAATGCAAGTTTTTGCGTACAAAGGTTTAACTTCACTTTTTATATTGTCTAAGATTTTGAACCTTTCTAACCACTTGGAGTAGATTTAGAACCTTCACTGTTTCGACCTTTTAGTGACCAATAATAAATGTATACCAAACACTTTTTATTTGTAAAACTTTTTTTATTTTGTTGCGGAATTGTATTTGTTGGAAAATAACTTAGAGCACAGCACTTACAATCATTCTTCCATTAATTTCTATAGTATTTGCTCTACAGCTACATTAATTTAATTTCAAATGAATATTACTTCAGCGTTAATTATCTGAGTAAATAACAAAAACGTAAAATACAAATCTACAACTTGTAGAACTACGAGCTAATAAAAAAAGGGTGCCTCATATAACACTTTTTAAGTGCTTTTGTTGTTTGTTTAATGCTGATCTTACGCGACTTGCGATATTAATTCGAATCAAATTATTTTGTATGATTTTCTTATGCGAATAACTTCCAGCGCTGTTACTAATACAACCAGTAGTTGAATTACTTCTGTCCTTGATTTTGATATTAAATTTGTGTTTTTTGAGCAAATCCGCTTTACTGTTGTAATTACCAATTACGATGCACTTAAGAGGCAAGCGCAAAGTACTCTTTGGACTTCTTAGGATCAGCAACCATGGTCTTAGCACCGGGCTTCCAGTTAGCTGGGCATACTTCACCGTGTTCGTCGGTGAATTGGAAGGCCTGCACCAAACGCAAAGTTTCATCTACACTGCGACCAACTGGCAAATCGTTGATGGTGACTTGGCGCAAATTCTGGCTTTTGTCAATGACAAATAGACCACGGAATGGAATGCCGGTATCTTCGTCCAGCACACCGTAGTCACGTGCAATCTTCATCGATTTGTCAGCCAATAGCGGAATCGACAAATCGCCAAGACCGCCCTGCTTGCGGGGTGTGTTTATCCAAGCTAAATGAGTAAAATGACTGTCTGTAGAGCAAGCCACAACTTCACAGCCAATATTGCGGAACTCAGCAACACGATCCGAGAAAGCAATAATTTCGGTAGGGCAGACAAAGGTAAAGTCCAATGGGTAAAAGAAGAGCACCAAGTACTTGCCTTTGTAGTCACTCAGGTCGATATCTTTGAAAGCGCCATTAATAACGGCGGTTCCCTTGAAATGGGGAGCGGGCTTTTGAATTTTAGGCATCTGTAAATAAGAGACAAAAATATAGTTAAAATCCCGTTAGAAATCAATAGCGGTTTCCACTAGTAAATTTATTTCACAATGCATATAATTGTTACTGTATGCAGATATATACATACATATATAAAGAAAATATAATAAATCTTTAAATTTCATCATTTCATAAATATCTGTACCCAAACTGGTTTTATGCTCCATTTGCCTATGCAATATGCGGTGAATCAGCAATTAAGGGAAGCAACGAGTAAGTAGGTACCTACAAGGCATAAATGTGTACGAACTAGCAGTTTTAACAACAAAAAATAATTAGAAAGACCGACTGAGCGAACTGATAGTTGTTGTTTGATGGTCGCTCGCTTGCGGTACGTTAAACTGGTGGGCACCGGGAAGCGGTAAACGAACCCGGCAGCTGCCGAGTAACAGGCAAAAGCAAACGCCATGAACCTATGAAAAATGTGCAAGTAATGGTGTTCCAAATCTTTCTAGAACTTAGTTAATCAAGTCATGACCCAGAGATACTGATTTAACTTTTATATATTTATATAATTGCGCTTCCGAATTCAGTTGTGCATAAACGCAAACTCTCTATTTTGCCCGGTATATCTGTATACTTAAATACCCATACGATATTTTACGTACCTTGAAATATTTAGAATTCCCAAACTTAGGTGATTTCGCACTGGTAATTAAGTAGTTTGATCGAACAGGAAAAACGCACTTAAGTGAGACGGAAGGCGAGCAAATTTACACCACACCGAACAACACGACCACACGTCTATTCAATTCGAATATTTGCAAAAGAATGGAAAGCTCGCTTATGGACGGCTTAATCAAGGCGAATTTATTCAGACAGCTATCAAGGCAAGGCGAATTCATACAAGGTGGTGGCAATAGAACAATAACATGGGTACAGAAGCTAAAGGTGGGTTCTTCCGAAAGCCACTACTTTATTTTTCTCGATTTTGACATCATGAACGATAATAACAAAACAAACAAAAACAAGAGAAATTTCTATTTGTTAACATTCAGTGAATGGCTTGTTAAGAGTGAAGATTTGCCACTTTTAAATTAAACAAAGTAATGAAAACGAGTGAAAGCATGAATTATAGAAATACTTCCAAGTGAACGTGTGTGTGTGTGTGTGTGCAAAATTTCTCTTGAGATTGATAGTTTCTATTGCTTTCACTTACTCTTCCTCCTTACAAGCAAGTAATTTCGATCGCAATAATCGTAAGAAACAAAGTAGCTATTTGCGGAATACCCTATTTTCTATATTCTGCACAGCGTGGGCTATTGTCCAATTCCCCCTGAAGAAAGAAGTGGACATCAATATATAAATATTTTCACTTTGGAAATCAGTTACCAATCATCTGATGAAATAACACCAGCTTGTATAGATTATACAAGGACAAGTCACCAGAATGAAAACGGGACTTACATATACTTTGTTATTGTCGTATGATGGTTTAAATGCCAAATTATTCGTAATATAAAGAAAGAAACAAAACAATAAGAATAAACAGATCACTTCAGGGTAGCTATTTCACAGCTATCACCTTATATGGATTTGCCTTGGTAGCTGTTGCTTATCTCAAGAATCAAGGCGAATCTATTCAAGGTGTTATCCAGGCGAATTGAGTATCTACGGTGGCGCCAGGTGGCGCCATTAAAAAACAGTTGCTTTATTTTTCGACTTCATTAGTTTGTGTGGTGTAAATGTCACAAATCACAATATTACCAAGCCATTCTCTGAATTTTGACAAACATGTAATTTTTCCTCATTTTGTTTGTTTTGGTTGCAACATGGCGAATCTATTAAAGACGGCAGCAGTTGACCAGCATTTGCCTTTTCTTTGGCTGCGTAAATTCAGATGTCAGCACAAAATTAAATGACGAAACATATTATAATATTTACATTCAAATATACATTAGTCATACATTTAAATTCAGAAGGCTTTTTATAAATATATAAAATAATGAGAAAGTGCGCAATTTGTTTTAGCTAAATAAATTTCTGTCTTGTTTTCTATTCGACGTGACATTATAATGTACAAAATGTTGTTGACCTACTGTCACCACCTTTAATGAATTTACATTGGATTGCAGTGGTATAAAATAGGGGTATTTTATTTTTACTAGTTTGCTTTATTTTAGAATAACAACATTACTAAGCCATTCACTAAATATTCGCAAACACTTTTGTTTGTTTCTTCGCAGCACTGACGTCATCGGTTGTCAAAATCGTGAAAAATAAGGTAGCGGTTTTCGGAAGGCGCAACCTTCTGTATTCTGTACGCCGTGAATATAACTTCTGGTCGAAAAAAACAAGTTACGACAAATTACGAGTAAGAAAAAAGAAACGAAAAGGATTTCTGTGACGTCATGCGAACCTTAGATTTTTACTTATGTTTACTTAAATTAAGCGCTTCAAATTAATAAGATATGTAAATATAAAAAATGTAATTCAGTATTTGTTAATTCATTTAAATAAAATAAAAACCTACCCGATTTAAAATTAGGTGATTAGAGCCTGTGAAAATTGTCATGCAAAACAAAGAATAGAGAGTAAAATTTCAAGGTCATGCAACGTATCGGGCATGTTCGTTCCGCGAGAGAGAAAAAAGATATAACGTTGAGGAAAATGGGAAAAATAGCTATTACTTATATATATCTTAGATACACTTTAGGCTATTTTTCTGAGTTCTTCATTATGGTTGCTAATTTCTAGTGAGAAATAACACTGCCAACTTTCTGGCGCTTGTTTGTTGGTGCAAACTTGTAGGAAATATAATTTTGGTGCCTACTTTTTGGCGCTATTTCCGTTTCCTGGCTAACGCTTGTGCGTACTATAAAGTGCTATCCATTCCGGCGTCGGATTTATTGGTATTGCCTTGAGGTAGTTTGTGCCGTTGCTGCGGCCCTGAAATCGCTGCGTTTGTGCGACTTGAAAACGCTCGGAGTAGTACGCGTTATTACCACTGTTTGTGTTCGGCGTTTACCTACACCGGTCGACCCTTCTCCGATTTTCATCATTACTGGAGTGGGCTTTAACAAACCATCTTTGGTGAGGTGATTTAGCCAAGAAAATTCCACCTGCTTACCTCAAGATTATATCAGATGTAACTTTACAAGTTCTTCTAGCCGTGGCGCTCCAAGCATTACTATGGTACGAGTATTCATGTAGCTGAAACAAATGCTGCATTAATAATGGGCATAAAATAATTAAATATCGACTCTAATCTGACTAAACATTTGCTCCGAGAAGTGAACAAAACCAAAGATTTCCTTTGAACCTAACATTGCATATGACTTGATAGCATTGCTTTATTTTTGTTTTGACATTTCTCAAAAATTATTTTAGGTTAAACTGTGTTACTTTCACATACGAATTCTTCGTGTGGCGAGCGGCGAAATTCTCTAACGAACAGAGAAATGGTGAATCGAAAGCAGACGATTCCATTGTCGTAGATAATCCATTGTCTTAATTATATAAAATAGTAGTGCTAATTTTCACTTATGGTGCTCACACTCACTAAAGTAAAAGTACGCCCGTACGCCCGTGCCCCCGTATCAGCTGACACGGTGAAAGAACCATCTTCAATAGTACGAAACGGAAAGGTGGTGAGAATTCATTTACATGGGGCTCTCATTAGTTTCCTCGTGTCAGCTGATACGGGCGTACGTTTACGTTGGTGAGTGTGAGCACCACTGGGCATCAACTCTATGATACTAAGAAAATTTAATTTGAAATCCAACGATTTTTTACAAAGTCTGGCAACATTAGTCGGTATGTTTAGTAAATTCGATACGTTTAGTAAATGTTACAAACGCCTAAAAATATGCCATGATTTTTGTTTGAGGCTAGTAGGGGAGCACAAATTAATGTACCGTAAAATTAATATTTTCCAAAACATTACACACCATGGCAATAAAAAAAATATATAATTCTAGTAATTTAATAAATAAATTTAATAAAAATCACGCAAGCAACCCTATGCACACAATGTTGCTACGAAAGTAACACACACCAAATGTGTAACCGTCAGTGAAATGCTCATTCAAACGTTGCTTGTCGACCAAAAAGGGTTTCACCATCAACGGTTTATTTTCTTGGCTTCGGTCTGGCATTTTTTCACACATCTACATACATATATACAAAGAACAGAAACAATAGTGACAGCATTAACGAAGCCAAAGAAGAAAGCTGTGATAAATCGAAATATTGTGGATATACAAAAACACACTTCAAATACATAAAAATGTGAAGAGAGGAACAACATTTTTTTATAATAATAAGGATTGGAAAAGTAACTTCAATACATTTATAAAAATTAAAATACACGAATGTGAATGCAATGAGAGGAAATGAGAAGAGGAAGTTGAAAAAGTATTAACAACAGAGAAAAAAGGAATCGTTGAATGCGAAGGCTGCCGAAATATGTTGAAACGAATGAAAAGCGCATGAAAAAACGAATTGATAACAATCTCGGTTAAAAGTAAAACGAACAACGAACTTGTTTTCCTAACGTCTTTTGATAATTATACGCCGATAACTAAAAATTAAGTAGCAGTAGCAAAGGAAGAAATAATACCTAAGGAAGTATTGCAGAAAATGAAGTATTAAAAGATTGTTTAGGGCAAAAAGGACAAACGAAAATCAAAGGCAGCACCCGAGCAGCATTCATTTGTAGCCACAGAAGCGTTTGGAGAATTCGCAAAAATTTTCATACACATGAATATGCTGCATACGTTCAGTGGCAGTGGTGGCGGCGGGGGAGGCGGGCTTGGCGGTGGCGATTCAGGTGGTAAGTGGGAATTTGAGAGTAAGAAGAATTTGCGCAGAAACGAAAAGGACTTAGCGTAAAAAATCAAGGAAGTGCATTGCAGTGTACTTACATATGTACATTTGTGTATGTATAAGTATACATACTTACATACAAGCATATGCACATATGTGTTTGCTTATATGCTACATATGCATGTATGTATGTTGGTTAGGGCTTACTGTCTCGTCTTCCGGCAGCCATTTTCGGTTCGGCTGATTTTAGTTATGCAGACGAAACAACAAACACACATCCTATATTACAACAAATCAGAACAGCAACATCCGTTTTTGTATCCTCAGCAACTTCTTTGTTTACGAATACTCTTCTCTACTGTTTTATTAACGGCTTAAACGTAGTAGTAGTAGTAGTAATTTTTTATTTATTTATATAAATATTGCATCTCACATTTCAATAATATGAGCAACAATTCATTTAAATATATAAATACATAAAGAAAGTAATAAACAATTTGTGGCAATAACAATGTGACAGACACAGCTAAAAAATTAATCAAAAATTAAACTCTGCAATAAGAAATTGTCTATAGCGTAAGGCTGAGTATATAAAGCAAGTTAGTCTTTTCGAATTGCGGCCATTAAGTATATCTATTACTTCTCTTCATTTAGCTTTGCTGAGTTTAGATATCTTCTTTCGATTTCCTTCAGCACCGGACATCTTGTTGTTGTTGTTGGAGCAGTAACTTTGCCCTATCAGTGTAGTGTAATCACCGGTCGTCTTCGTCTAGCTCATCTAGAGGGAAGTTGGAGCTTTTCATCTGCGATAGGTGGTGGTTGGGCTTCGGGGGTCGGGAGCTTAACCCCTTCGACCTCATATGCAGAATTATGCACACAATGTTTAAAGCCTTATAATATTTTTATTTTACTTTGTTGACAATACTTGGGACCTAATGTGCATAATTGTGCACATGCCGGAAAATTGGGAAAACTTAATAAATGCTTGACTGTGCTTTTTGCCTTGCCATATTGAGATCTTTCATTTTCATTTTTGTAAGAAGTTGCACACAGCGATCTTGCCAGTGTAGCAGTGATGTTTACTTCAAACTTTAAACCGGACTCCATTTCCATGTCGTTCAGATGCTTAAGCCAAAACACATTTTTACTTAAGATGCCTTGTGTTAGTTTGTGTGGAAGTCTGTTGCAATTGTATTTATAAATGGTTTTCCAGATATAAAGGGTTTTCCGATAAGAGGTGTTATTGGAGGTCTTTTCCCGTAAAAGATCAACGGTTTCGTTGCTTGTGTAGCACATAGCGCCGTCGTGCTGAAAATAAACGTTGTCCAGATCAATACCATCCAATTCCGGTAAAAAAAAAATCGTTAATCATCTCACGATAGCGCAATCCATTTACCGTAACTGTTGCTCCAGCTTCATTTTCGAAAAAGTAAGGTCCAATGACTCCGCCGGACCATAAACCGCACCAAACAGTTACACGTTGAGGATAGAGAGGCTTTTCAACAATAACTCTTGGATTTTCCATACATCGGACAATTTTGCTTGTTGACCGAGAAAGAAACGACTGGTGCGCTTTGTTAAACTCGGCCAAAATCGCGTAAGCGGTTATAGCGCCAATTAAGAAGAAGAAGTATCTTATATTTTCTCTGAAAATGCAATAACGGTGAAATGTATTTTCTTCTGTTTACCTTAGCGTCTTAAGCCATTCTCAACAAATTTTTGTAAAGAAAAGTTGAAAAAATTTAAAATTTTTAAAATGGGAAAACGGACCTCACTTGAAAAAGGAAAGACGTTATTCTTCATTATAAAGAGGGCAAAAGCCAACGAAAAATTGAAGAAATTAGTTCCTCAACTGACCAGGACATTATAGAAAGGTTTCGCCACGATAACGGGATAGATAGATCTGCGCCAAATAAAAAAATATTTAATGATGCAGATAAGAGGTGGATTGTTCGCAAAGTTAAAGAGAAGCCCGATTTAAGCGCTCCAAAATTAACGAACGAAGTCGAAAAATACTTAGGCAAGATCTGTAACCCTGAAACTGTTGGTAGAATTCGGTGCGAAGAAAATTTTCATGGAAGGTCTGCCCGAAATAAGCCGTTGCTTAAGGCTCGTAATAGAAAACAAAGAGTAGAGTTTTGCAGACAACATTTGAACGAAGACATTTCGTTCTAAAAGTCCGTTGTTTTTGCGGATGAAAGCAAATTTAACCTTTTCAGATCTAATGGGAAGTCCTGCGTTTGAAGAAAACCAAACACCGCACTTCAACCATGTAATTTGCGCTCTACAGTTAAACATGGCGGGGGCAGTGTGATGGTATGGGGTTGCATGTCCCATTCAGAAGTCGGAAATTTAACATTTATCGAAGGAAACATGAATAAGGAGATGTATCTGGATCTGCTAACTGATAATTTAGTACAAAGTGCGGATAAAATGGGCATTAGGGAATCGTTTAGGTTCTACTAAGACAACGATCCCAAGCATACGACTGGTATTGTGAAAACTTGGCTTATCTGGAACTACCCACATGTAGTACAGACTCCTGCACAGAGTCCAGATCTCAACGTTATTGAGAATTTGTGGTCAGTGCTGGAAAATAAAATAAGAAATCACAATATTTCTAATGCTTCTAATCTGAAACGGGCATTACAGGAAGAATGTGATAGAATTAGTTCTGATTATACAGCAAAACTTGTAGAATCTATGAAATCCTGATTAAAAGTTGTTCGGAATCAAAAGGGATACCCCATTAAGTATTAGCTGTAATCATGAAATCGAAATATTAATGTGTTTATGATTTTTGAATACTTTTAATTTAGTGCATCATTTAAGCTGTGCCCTCAAAACTGTAACTGAATTATTTTAATTTGCCATACTTTCTTCTGAAGAAACATTTTTTGTTATTTTTTGTTATTAAATAAAATATGTTATTTAACAATAAAAAAATATGCAATACGATTTTTTTATGTAATGGAAATACCATAAAATATATTTGATATTTTAATAATTTTTTTTGGCTGCATCAAATAAGCTGTGAGTCACTGTAGCTTTTGCTGAAGTATTTCTGCCTTCTAAGTGCTTGCCGAATGCCATTTTGGGTGTGAGTATGACACGAAGCTATTTATATTCTGCCACCAATTTAATTTCTTCACCTTGGTACCACCATTTTTTTGCTTGGGAAAGTCGTCCACCTCTTCTAAAGATCATCATCTCCGATTTATTTGGCTTTACTTCCATATTCCATTCAGCGCAGTATTTCTCCAGGTTAGTAATCATGGAGTGCATGACTTTAGCGTTATCCGCCAGGAGAACAATATCATCGGCAAACAGGAGAAGGCGTATGTATATTCATGACCTCAACCAATAGTCCACCTTCCAAATAGTCGTGCAAATCATTTAGGTATAAAGTGAACAATAATGGCAACAACAGATATCCTTGTTTCTCACCAGTGCAGGTTTGAAACTAGTCGAATACTTCTTTTCCCGTCCCAACCGCAGATCTAGTATTCTAGTAGATATTTTCTATCAGGTACGGTATTTTGCTAGATATTTGTGCTGTCGAAGTTTATAAATCTACGGTCTCCTCGGCACCCTGTCAAACGCCGCCCAGAGAACGTAAATTCATTCTCTGCGCTTCATTCTCGCGCCGCCTTGAAATCAACCAAATATGCGTAGACTTTTTGATTTTCATGAAACTTTAAATGTTCAATAGACGCAAGATTTTAAATGTTATCTACAGTTGAATAGGTTCTTCTAAAGCCGACTTGGAATTCCGTGAGTGCGTTGCTTTTCATAATAAGGAATTCTATGTTCTCCTGGCGCTTTATTTACCCTATGATCAGAAAGTACCGGGAATGTTTAATTTAAACGAACCGCGCACGTGGGAATCGGCCCATGTTTTCTTTCTTATGTTAGTAGGACTGTAAGACACACATCTGTCACTTTTTAGCGCCATCGGATCATTAATGTTTGCCTGGCTGGCTGGAAATTTGGGCAAACAATTCTTGGATTTTCCATGATGACAACGCGCCATCGCACCGAGCCCAAATTGTGCTGGATTATTTGACTAAACACCAAGTAAATACCATCGTGCAAGCACCGTATTCACCTGATATGGCCCCTTGCGACTTTTTTTGTTTCCCAAATTGAAGTTACCACTTCGTGAAAGGAGATTTCAGTCGATAGAGGAAGTCAAAGAGAATGCGACGATGGAGCAGAAGGCCATCCCTTCGTCGGCCTACCAGGGGTGCATGGAGGACTGCGTTAAACGTTGGCACATGTGTGTTGCTTTAGACAGGTCATATTTTGAAGGAGATAAAATAAATTTGCCTGAAATTTAACTCTGTTTTGTTTTATTTAAACATTCCTGGTAATTTCAGATTATAGCATATTTTAGCATTTTCAATGGTTTAAGAGCCATTGTGTGGACATAATGAAGTTCGGAACGTTGTTTTTTAGCCATTCTTGGTTCACTCGCGCTTTGTGAGATGGTGCCGAGTCCTGTTGAAACGTCCATAGTCAGCCATCGAAATGCTTGTCTGCCAACGACTTCAACCAACCTCCAGAATATTTTTCCGATAATATTTCGCATTCACCTTAAGGCCAGGACCGATGAAAACGATCGAATACAGCGGTAAAACCATTACCTGTGGTGGCCAATGTCTCCTGGTGGCCAATCAATCAATCAGATTACACAGTATTTTAGTATTTTCAATGGTTTTCTCGACTTCCATAAAAGTAATAAATAATAAATGTCTTTTGTTAGTTGCGGTTGGTTTAGTAGGCTTTGAAAATAGTATTTAAAATCGTTCGCAGTAATATTTGTACCAACTTGAAATGAATTTCCTCTTACATTCTTCGCTAAACTCCACCATTCTTTTGCATTTGCAGTTTTGTTGATTCGTTTTTCAATTTTCTCCTAATACTCTTTCTTTGCTTTTTCACATGCGTTTCTATAAAGTTGATTTGTCTGTAGATATTTTCGCTTATCGTCTGTAATGTTCGGTTTTCTGAAGTCATTCAGATATTTGAAGGAAAGCTCCGTAGCCTTAAAACAATGTTTATTGAGTATTTTTTTAAGAAAATTAGTACAGAATAAATGCACTAAATGTGGAAAAACTTAAACCAGTTTGACTTAAAAGTAGAAGTGTAATTGTTAGTAGTCTTAAATTTACTTTGAATTAAAAATTTACTACAAATCTTACTACCTTTCGGCAAACAAGTCTCGGCTTAGGATTCTTTGATTGTAGAGCTGTTAATTACTAGGTCGCATAAGAATTCCTAACCAATAGAATTCAAATTAAAGTTAAATAAAAATTAAAATGCGAGTTAAGGGGACAGCTACCTGTAAACGGCCATATTTTCCCTGATTTTCATTAAAATTATTTAAAATGAAGAAGTCAATATATTTTTTTAAAAATTGGCATACAGTTTATTTATATATTAAAATAATATACATTTTTTTTTGTTTATTTTAATCATTTAAAATGGCGGATGTACACTCAATTCTTCCAGGAAGGTCGCAGCAGGCCTTCTCAATCGTCGGGCTTGTAGCATCGGCGTCAGTGACCTGAATACAAGAAGAGAAAAAATCTTCAGTTTATAGATATCATTTATTATTATTATTTATAGGAGATATATACACTATAACCCTAACTTAATTAGCACACTGACTACTAGGGCCTTTAGTGCTTAATGACGATTACAAAATGAATTATTTCGAACTGTACAATTTAAATATGGTCTGATATATTAATACATTTCATATAATTGTATATTATAATCACATTGTCAAAAGTAACATTATTTAATAGAGTGGATGGTACCATAATTCCGAATGCAGTAGTCCGTTTGGTGGTTAGTGTTGGACTGAGGTCTAGGATGTGTTCTATTGAGAGATACCTTCCGCAAAACTGACAAGTCCGGGAAGGAGAGCCGAGGAGAAGATGTTAGTGTGTTAGTTAGTATGACCAAGTCTCAGACGTTGGGAAGTTAGGAATAGGGATTTTTTACAATCAGGATTTATAAGGGTGTATGGATGATTAAATTGAGACCATTCAACCTTTTTCAAGTAGGAAGAATGGAGGCTGATAGTTTTAAGGATTATTAATGTCATAATATCTATATGAAATAAAAAAAAAATGGAAAAAAATTCGCGGAATAAAATGCTTAAAAAAAATTAGTTTTGGGGCGAATTTTTCTACTATTTTTGCTTCGAAAAAATTTTCGAAAACTTGTAAATTCACATGGAACGTTATATCATAAAAAAATGTGTGCAAAATTTCAGGGAGAGTGGTCAATAACTTTTCGACTTATCGTGTACGCCAATTCCAAAAATATAATTTTGAGAAAAACGCGTCTTAAGTTTGAATACAACGTAACTAAACCTCTCCCAGCGCTCGAACGGAAAGAATAGAGTCGTCACGGCTAACGATCTATAATATAAGAAATACTTAAATTTACGTTTTAAAAATTTTGTGACATATTCTTAAAATATTATATTAACATTTTATGAAAAAAAAACTTTTTTTCGAAATTTTATAGTTATCTGCCCCCTTAAAATTTAATTAAATTTAACTTTAAAGTTTCATTTAAATTTTAAAATCAATTAAAAATGGTAAAGAATTTTATTAAATTTATTTCTTCTGAAAATTGCCTAAATGGAAGACATTCTCTCATCCAAAGTCTATAGATATTTACCTACGCATATATGTAAGTATGTATTTATGCATGCAGGCAGTGTGCATGTATGTGTGCACATAAGCAACACACTGGCGCATATGCCGTCTTTAAAAGGTTTCATTTCGCGTTTGTGGTGTGCGTTTTAATGTTGTTGCACAAATGCATGGATCTACAGATTTATTTCATTTGGGAATGTTGGAAATTTTTTGAGAGACATACTGCTTGCATGTCATAAACAAATCGCGGTCGCAAACACATTGTTTCAAAACATATTTTATAAATATAATTTGTAGTAGCTGGAGTGTTCAAGTGAAGAATTACAACTCTGTAGTCAATACAAAAATGTGAACCAATTTTGTTAGAGGCTTTGTGAATTTTCCACATACAAAATATCTGTCGTTCGGAGCCGGCTTAAACTGTAGGGCCCCCCTTACATATATTATATGTATACATACCTATGTATGTACAGGGCCCGTCACTCGAAGTGCAACCAATTAAAAAGGCCTTAAATTTAGTTTGGAAAATTACTTTTATTCAATTCAAAGTAAAATATCTGTGAAAATTAGACAAAATTAAGAATCAATTTACTTTTACTCGATATGACCACCTTTTGCCTTGACTATGGCCTTGAGACGGTCCAGAAGAGAATAGCAAGCTGCCCGAATGTGACTTGCAAGTATTTTAGTCCACTCGCGGACAATAGCTTTATGAGCGCCTTGAGGCTGGTGAATGTTTTAGTTCGGACCTTGCTCTCCAAAATCGGTCAACGAGAATAATCCATCGGATTCGCGAATGGTGATTTTGAGATCCATTGTGTGGACGTTATGAAGTTCGGAACGTTGTTTTGACGTGATAACGTCTTATAATTCGATGTAGCCGACTGCACGCACCAGAAATTTCCCCTATTTCCGCCCCTTGGATCCGCCACCGTGTTCTCAACATGTTCCAATTTTTAAGCGTGTAAATTATAAGATTCCTTGGTGCACGAAAGAACTTAAACCTCATAAAAAATTGAGAAATAAGTTTTTTAAGAAGTTCAAGTTAACTAACGAAACCCGCTATTATGATTTTTTTACCCTCCACAGGAATAAGTTTCGTACTTTAAATAAGTCTTTGTATAAGGAATACATTCACAAATTTGAGCTTAATATAAAAAGTAACCGAAGAATTTTTGGGGCTATATATTAAATCGATTAAAAAGGCCTCTTCTATTCCTAATTCTGTTTTGTATAGAAACGTAACTGCCTGCTCTGTCAGTGATGCATGCGAATTTATTTGCCGATTTCTTTTCATCTAACTTCGTGTCTGATGAAGATATTCAGGAAGTACATTTGACAGCCATTCGCCATAATTTTTTGGGAAAAGTGTCTTCTTCAGTTGACTACGGTTCGCATGTTCTATCAGATGATAATTTCATTGAGGGATTGTTAAAGATTAAAAACTCTGCTCATTCGGATGTAGACGGGCTTTCGGTAACTCTGTTTAAAAATTGTCCCTCTTTGGTGCAACCTCTTAAACTAATTTTTAACAAATCTTTGGCTGAAGGAATATTTATCGATGATTGGAAGCTGACTTCAGTCACACCTATTTTCAAAAGCGGTAATAAAAGCGATATTGTAAATTACAGACCAATTTCCAAATTATCTGCTGCATATAAACTTTTTGAATGCATTGTTAAAGACAAATAATATTTTAGCGTTAAACATCTAATTAGTCCTCGACAGCATGATTTTGTATCTGCAAGATCTACGATATCTAACTTATCCATTTTTTCTGATGATTGCCACGCAGGTTGCGAGATTGGTTTCCAAACTGACGCGATATACACGGATTTCTCTAAAGCCTTTGATAAAATCTCCCATACGATTTTAGTAACTAAATTGGCTTGTCTCGGTTTTCATTCTACTTTCCTTGATTGGATTCGGCCCTATTTAATAAAGAAATGCAGCACTGTAGTTATCGATGGAGTTTCTTCGAATCAGTACATTGCCACACCTGGTGTACCTCAGGGTAGTACATATTTTAGGACCTTTGTTATTTGTTTCGTTTATTAATGATATTTGTTCGCGTTTTTCCTTCGCTCTGTTTCTTCTCTATGCTGATGATCTAAAAGTGTGCGCTGAAATAAGAAATTCTAGTGATTCAACCGCCCTATAGTCTGAGTTGAATATTTTATTTTCCTGGTGCCTTATGAATCGCCTATTTCTTAATATTGAAAAATGTCACAAAATCTCATTTTCTAAGTTTCAAACCCCCCTTTCTACCTCTTATCATATCAATTATACATATCTTGCTTCGTCTGATGTGATAAAAGATTTAGGGGTTTTCTTTGATGCACAGCCTAATTTTATCAGGCACTTAAATTATGCCCTTTCCAATTCTCTTGCTATGCTCGCTTTTGTAAGACGTCACGCATCGCTCTTCACTGACCCATATACAGCTAAGATATTATAAAGGAAGGTTAAGTTTCAAGGGCCGGTGTTGATTTTGAATAAAATAGAATTTTTTAAAGAAATTATTATCATTTCTCTTTATTATGATAATATTGGTATGGCTCAATTACGTATGGAACAAAATATCGCCCAAATGGCCGCCGCGACCTCGGCGGCTCACCTCCATCCGATGGTCCAAATTGAGGCATAATTGAGGTTCTATGCCGTTAATGTGCCGAATTATCTCATCATTTAGCTCTTGTATTGTTGCTGGCTTATCGACGTACACCTTTTCTTTCAAATAACTCCAAAGAAAGAAGTCCAACAGTGTCAAATCACATGATCTTGGGGGCGAATTGACATCGCCGCGACGTGAGAATATTCGGCCATCAAAATTTTCGCGCAAAAGAGCCATTGCCATGTCATTCTCTTCAATTTTTGGAAACAAAAACTAGTTGAGCATGTGACGGTAACGCTCGCCATTTACTGTAACCGCGGCTCCTCGCTCATTTTCGAAAAAAATGGCCCGATGATGCCGCCAGACCAAAAACCGCACCAAACAGTGACTTGTTGTGGATGCATTTGCTTCTCTACAGTAACGTGTGGATTTTCTGAGCCCCAAATCCGACAATTTTGCTTATTGACGTAGCCACCGATGTGAAAATCAGAAAAGAAGAAGAAGACTCACCACTTTGGAAATAGGTTTTCAATATTTCCCAATTTTGTTCAAGCGTATAGCGTCCCATTTCGTAAATGTCAAACCTTTAAGTAAATTATGAACACATTTGACATGTCATTTGAGTTACCATTCTCAAAAAATAGGTGGTTCAAAAAGCAAACGCTATATGGCCCACCCGATGAACTGTATTTTTACAAAAGAATGATTCAAATTAAAAAGGAAATAAATAAATAGTGAAAACTGGTCAACATAAGACTGCACATATGAAAGTAATTTATAGTTAAATGTATACACACAAATATGTGCGTGTTTAGTAGTTGTCGGCCCCTTTGTAGTAGTTAAAATTATATAGAAATTGAGTAGTAGAAAATTAAGTAGCACGAACAAGTTTGGATGTTTGTATGTAAAAATATATGTACGATTACAAGCAACACAGCAAAGCGACAAAATCACGAAAGCTCGTGTGAAACGAATGATGAAAGTTCGAACTTAGGAAGTAACAAAATATAAACAACTGGGTGAGAGTCACGGAATGACATACAGTCTGCCACACTTGCTGCAGCCAATATCAGCTGTTGAGTGTCCGCCACGGCCAGGGCGTTTGGAATGGGAGCGGTTTTTCAAGGTAGTCGAAGAATGAATGGGTTGGCGTGTACGCCTCTATCTAAAATCTAAAAGGAGGCGAGGTGCATATAAGCATTGGGAAAGTATTAATTGGCTATTAACTAACTACAAACTTCGTCAACGGTCGATGGTCGCTGGTCGATGGCCGTTGGTGAGGTCTTTTACGCAATCACTGTTTATCAGGTTGTATTTCGTTGTTTTTTATTTCCACTTTCCACTTTTTGCGTTTTTGTTTATGTGTTGAGGATATAAGTCTTTTATACATCTACATACGTACTTATATGTATGTGTGTGTAGGTATATGCGTGTTTGTATATATGCGCGTATATACGTTGGCCACATTCGCTTGACCCGTGGTTTCGCCTGATTTGGTAAGGGCTGCTTTGCTGTTGTACAATCCTTTGGGGTGAGGTAAGATAACTGGTTGAATTATGTTTTACAGCCACCTTAACTCGCTCTCCCCAACCCCCTCTTCTTGGCTGCATGGTGCGCATGTACCACAGGAAGTCGTATATACTATTTTACGTGCATGTATGTATGGGTGGGTGTTTATCTCCATTCGAACGCTTGCTGATAGCGACTGTGCGACCTTATTTCGTTTTTGCTTGGGTTAGGTTAACATTCAAGGTAGTTTAATAGCATCGCATACTGAAAGTCAAGGTGAATTCTGGATATGTAGTCGTACGTGTAAAGGCATACTTGCGTACATGTACATACATGTATTTATGCTGGGCATAAGGCAAAACTACATTTATATACATGTGTGTGTGTGTGTGTAAATACTCGTACTTTCGTGTATTGGAGTAGTAAGAGAATAGTAAATACGGGGCGCCCGCATGCTGGTTCGAGTAACTGGTTTTAAGTCCTGATATTGATCTTTGCAGTGGAGGCACTGGACATCAAAAGTGCTTTCTAGCAGCGCTCGTTCCTCGGCATGTAATAAAAGTTCATTTACACCATAAAATTAAAAACTAAATTTTCCTTAAAAAACTATGTACCAAAAATATTAATTCGCTAACGATTTCAGTAACTCAACATAACCAGCCCTAGTCTAAGGAGAATTCTCAGAAATTGAAGTCAAATGTTTATTTGTTTATTTAGTTAGATCCATGAACCCTATCGACCTTTTAATATACGTGGTGCGTACGGTACTTGAGGACAACTCGAGAGTAGGTAGGTGCGTGAAATGGTTGAAGTGCCAGTCTGGCACTCCTCAAGTAGCACTAAACGCTGTTTTCATACCATTATGAGACGTCCAACAGGCATATATCTACAGCAAACCGAAGCTGTTGATGTAACGAAGAAGATTGATGGGATTTAGGTTGGCGCACTGCACCAGGCTGTCGAAGAAAGGAGCACCCAGCGACCTTAATCATCTGGTTGCCAAACCCAGACATTTACAGAGAAAATGCTCAACAGTCTTCTTCTCTGAAAGGCTCCTACAGCTTTTGCAATGGGGGTTAAATGTGTGCCGCTCGTCTAGTGACCGGTAAACACAGCTACGAGTTTGGAAATTGAATGACGAGGAGTCTAAAGAACTTTCTGAGTGCTCCGTATATTGTACTGGGGTTTTCGAAATAGCACATGAAGAAATGGAGCTCCATCTGTTGTGCGCTTTCCTGAGAAATAACTTGTACAATAATTCCCCTTTAACAACAGTTAGGGGGCTGCCGATGACCCGGTAAGAGACCGCTGAGACCAATTCAGTCCCCTTCCTGGCAAGCTCATCAGCAATTTCATTTCCCTCTATGTTCCCATGTCCTGGAACCCCGATCAGAGAAATTTTACCTGATCTCTTCCTTACAGGAGTTGACTAGTTTCGTTCTGCACCATGGCATCGTCAGAGCCTTGATCGAGGCTAAGCTAATTGCATGCCTGCGGGATCGCATAGACTTCTGCTTGAAAAACACTAGCAGCATTAGGCAGCTTAAAGGCGATAGATAAATTGGCTGATTTAGAGAAAACCCCTCCTCCGATTCCCGATTCCAACTGGGAACCGTCAGTGAAGACAGAGGTGCAAACATCGGTGCAAATTTTCCCCTCGATCCAATTCTGCCTATTTGGAAAGATTGCTCTAGCACGACCCTCAAACTCTCGTTTGCGGAGAGAGAGATCTGTTCGAAGTTCGGAGAAATACGGTGTATACTGCTCGAAAATGCTACCATGTCCCTTGAGAAATTGCCTCCAGAGGCCAACCTCCTTTAACCTCATTGCACTCTGAGCTGCAATGAGGGTAAAGTAAAATTCAGGGCAGCACTGGGTCAAGTTTTACATGCTCCTGTGATGTCAATACATTCACCCTCCCCAGTTTAGTGATATTGTAGCCTTTCCAAAGAGCTTCCCACCAAACCAGGCATCCATACGTTAAAATTGGCAAAACCACTGAGTTGTATATTCACAGCACGACCTGTGGCGTGAGTCCCTACTTTTTACCGAACACAGATTTGCAGGAGTAGAAGGCTATACTAGCTTCCAATGGAGTTTGGAGTCAAAGATCAACTTGGGAGTAAAACTAATTAACTTTTATTTCGAACAAAATTTAATGAAAATCACGAATTCTGTACACAACATTATCTTATTAAATATCTAGAAAATCATTCAATAAAATTGCCATTAGCTGCAATAACCTCTTCGATCCGGGTGCAGAAACGATTGCATGTCCGAACCAAATGTTCCTAATTCATATTAACAATAACGGTACTCATTGTAGTCTTCAGAGAAGAAATAGTGTTATGAGGATGCTTATTAGTTATACTCTCAACTACACCTCATATCTAGTAATTCAGCGGACTCAGGTCTGGGGAGTTAGGCCATGGAAATTTCCAGCCATCCAATCTTGTGTTGCCATCGCTTTGTGTGAAGACGCAGAGTCTTTTTGAAGGACATACTGGCTGTCATCGTGTACAAAATAAATCCAAGGTTTCACTACTGTTTCTAGAACCACGATATATGCAGCAGAACTCACTCAAAATCTCTGAGTAGGGTGGCATGGCATGATCTTTGTTGTTCGTAACACTTGAAACCATAACAGTGGTTGGAAACTTCATGTGCATGACAACCGGAACCTTTATAGGATTAAAACATTTTTTTTTGTCTTCCTTGTGCACTCCTCTCGGGAGAATAGGGCCTCAACAAGACTCAGTCTTGCATTTCGTTAATCTATTTTGATTTCTGACATAAAATATCAGTCGATTCGGGGTGTTTAATTTTGTTTAGAAGACGTTTTTATCGGATAACTCGCTGTTCTTGTTTTTGCTCCTAAACTGTCTTCTGCGCATAACGTAGGACTTCTACCCGAGATCTTCATGAACAACTCGACCGAACAGACTGCATTGCCTCCTGATCCTTTCAATTCATGGCGTATCAATGAATAAACGGGTGCATTTAAGAAAATTAGAGATTTCCAAAATGACTCTTCGTGCATGTCTTATCTGAACAATAGCATAAAGAGAAATAATGCTTCGTATGGTAAATCAAAACTAATGCTTTCTAAGAGATGAGGGCAATCCCCTATTCCTTCAATAAAATTGTGAACAATAGTTAATGATAAAGTGGACCTAAGTATTTCCAAAGTTTTTAGCAGTTAGTTATTTAGCAACAAATTGAAGAGAGCCGACTCTTGTCGTGAGCAATTTTGCACTGCTAGAGTTTGTTGGAGAGTGCCGCTATAGTTCGATATCTGAATCTATCTATTTGCAATATGCCACCAAATTGGGTTGATACGATGGCCCTGCACGAGCAACCGAGGCGATCAAAAATTATAGTACAAATGGGAGTGTTCCTATATATATATGGTATATATTTTCGTGCAGTTCTCAGGTGGCACAAAGGGCCTCGATAAACAAGTTAAAATTATATTTATTTAAACCTAAGAACTTGATTTCTCGCCAAGTGCGACCTGCTTGTAGCACTAGTCGCCTTCACGTGTTAGATGACCTGGGCACAGCTCCGACTGCCTTGAGGGTTCCAGTCTAGGGCTGCTTTTGTGATATCTTCATATGGTTTTCGCAGTGTCTGACCGATCCATTTACACTTTCGCTGTCCGTTTTCAAGATGAACGGGTATCTGCTTCGTTAATGCCAAGCTGTCGGTGTTAGTGATGTTATCAGGCCAGAACGCGCGCACACATTCCCGAAGACTGCGATTGATAAATACCTGCTCACAACCATACAGAGCAACAGACCTTATATTAGATTCATAGATCCTCAATTTTGTGCACCCTGATACATGTGAGGATCTCCACACTTAGTCCAAAAGACCAAACAAACCGCGACCCTTCGATATTCGACTGCGAATTTCAGCTGCTGAGCCCCTATTTTTGTTGATGACGTTTCCGAGATAGCAGAACTCATCTACTACTTCGAGTTGAGTGTCGTTTATATGCAAGGTTTGCGAACCGGTAGTGTTGACGCACAATATCTTTCTCTTCGCAATGTTGATTTTCAAGCCCACTTTCGCTGCACATTCGCTTACCGCTGCGATCTTTGATTGTATATGTGAGTATTTGTGCTACGGCAGACATATTCCGGCGGCGTAGTTAAGATCTTGAAGGTAGCCGCCCAGCTTCTAGGATATACCTCTGTTAGCCACGGATGTTTGACGCAGGACTAGGCCGAGTACCAGGTGGAATATGAGCGGGCTTAGCACGCATCTCTGTCTTACTTCTGTCTGTTCAGGATGTTCTCAAATCTCACTCTGCAAGTGGAATTTGTGTGTAATTCTTTTATGAAATTGATTATTTTTTCAGGTACTCCTTTAAAGACGAGGGCTCTCCATATCGCATCGTGGTTGAGAGTGTAAGGCGTTTTCAATATCGATAAAACAGGCGCATAGTGCTGTGCGCCACTCAACAGACTGCTCTACGCTCCCGCTTAAGGTGTTAATTTGGTCGACGCAAGAGCGCCGTGGCCGAAATCCGGCTTGTTCTTCCCTTAGGCCACACAGCAGGGCTTCGTATAGTCTTTTGTTCATTATATGAGCTATGATTTCATTCATCATATTCAGCAACGTAATATCTCTCCCATTTTTGCACTCAGATAGTTTTCCCTTTTTCGATAAAAGCCTTCTTCTAGCTCACTGGGTATTTTTTCTAAGTTTCACATATCCTCTAGTAGGGGGAGTAGGTATCATGTACTCACCTCCGGATTAGGCTCGAGAAGTTCTGAATTGATATTATCTGGTTCTGACGTCCTGTTAGCTTTTAGTGCGCCAACAGCTTTTACAATTTCGCTTAGATCGAGACAGGTGGTCGGGATATGCTTGGACTGCGATGATTTTGAAGACAGCAGTTTCTCGTAATACCTCTTCCAAAAAGCAACGTGTTTTTACAGTCTATCTTTAATTTTAACTTCTCTAGCCAAAATACACCACCATTTTCTATTTGTATGGCATTTCTTTTATCGTAGAATGGCAAAATTTGCATTGAAATAAAATTAAAATTGTATTTACATACTCTGTATTTCCCCTGTAACTAAAATTGAGAACAAACTCTCTTACCTCTCCGTAGGCGAGAAATCTGTTGTATAAGCGAAACGCACATACCGGCTTTTGCCCATTCAGATCCCGCTGTATGTTTTTTTTTAATTAAAAACAATCTCTCTAATTAGTACAAGTGAAAGCAATTACTTACATCTGTATATTTATAGTATACCTTTACTTTACACATACATACACACAGACACACATACATACATACATACATATAGCTGCTAAATCAATGTTTGCATTTGAGAAAACTAACAGAGTCGCCTCCCGTCGCTCACTGTCACTCGTTGACGATAAAATATGTTCGACTTTAATGTGTTTTTCTTTTAACTTAATTGTTGGCATTGATTTTCCATTTGTTATCATCACCTGACGCCGATGTTACATTTGTACGTGGGTAGTAAGAGCCATGATAATTGCAATCACTGTAAATGTATTTGTATGCTTACTTACACACATACACAGAGTGTTCCATCTTAAAGTACATACAAATTTTAAGTTGCTTCTGAAATGCTGGTGTTATTGCTCAAAATAATTTTTCAAAGTTCTGTGAAAGTTGAGTTGATAAACGCCAATTATCTTTTCACGAGCCTTCGAGCCGTTTGTCTCGCTTTTTTAGTCTGCGGCGCAGAAACGAAAATACTGTACCACGTTTTAAGCTGCACGCACTGATGAGTTCCAATCAGTTCATGGAACAGCGCATAATAAAAATGTTGATTTCTGGGTTGATGGTTCAGCTGCACGATATTTTTGCCTGTGAATTGGGAAAACGAACTTTAAGCTCCTATAGCAAAACGTCTATTCATCCGGCCATAAAAATATTGTATAGACAGCGTGTAAGAAACGATAGCACCTCAAAAATTTGACCAGTTTTGCCTATTTTTCCACAACAATATTTGCGCAACACCGTCAGGGGAAGTATTTTAAGAACTCAACCGGGTTTTGTAACAACTTCAAACTTGCAATTTATTTTAGGAATCTTTCTAGAAAAACTAATTAAAAACCGTGGCATTGTGATGAAAATCTTGTGGAATATTTCTAATTTTGTTATAAAGTTTGAAATTTGGATTTATATGGTTTTTGTTGAACAGTGAGGGGCCATAGTTTTGTGATGGGCCATAAGAGATTTTGGTGAAGAGTTAAAAAGGTGAAGCGAGGAAGATGGAACCGCCAAATATGTGCTGGAATCTTGCCCAGCACTGAAACAGAAGCGCAACAAACACCTGGGTAAACATATTTTATCTGAGGAGGAACTAAAACTCAATAAAATGAGATAAATACTAAAATTTATTGCGGATGTTGGGCTCAGAGATATACCTACTCTTAATCCCTAAAGGTGCACAATACATCTTTCAGCTCTAATAATAAAATATTTGCATAATCAGCCTGAGACTCACTAGCCGTGTAATTTGCCGTTGCTGGTGTTTGTGTTCTTGTACTTTTCATTTACTACAATGAATAAATTTTCTTAGACTCACTGAGTTGCTTTGTGTCGACCAGCTTTGGAAGCTCGGCACGTTCATGCTTTACAATACCTATCTTTTCCTCTTCAGTTCACAGTTCGTACCGCTTTATTCTGGCTATCGATCTCTAGCGACTCTAGAAGCCACCACACGAGACGTGTAGGCCTTACATCTCCTCCGTTAGCACATCCAATGGCGAAGTTGTCGAGTTGTGAAATTATCGGCTGCCTTTGGTAATGCCAACTTTTCAACGCCTATCTTTCCATGTGATTTTGAAGGGTAAGATTGTGATTCGAGACGATATTAGTTTCTCAGATGACACATTGTGAGTGAGATGTGAATAAACCGCGTTATCTGCGTTGTTCGTTCTGCGTTTTCTAAAAGTGGATATCGAAGCAAAGTGGTGGTGAACGAGGTACCGAAGTACCAGCCGGCGCACTCGCGCATCGGCACCCACGTCACTGTTGACAGATTTGATTTTGAGGTTGTAAGATACTTCGTTTACTTATGAACCAGCATTAACGCCGAACATAATGCGAACCTTTAAATCCAACGAAGAATCTCTCTTGCCCACAAGTGCGACTCTGGATTAAGTAGCCAATTGAGTTGTCAAGTCGTCTCTCGACGAACAAAACTAACACTGTATAGGGCTCTCATCATGCGCGTCGTAACGTATGGCGCAGAAGCTTGAACGATGACAACATCCGATGAAGCGACGCTTGGAGTGTTTTAGAGATAGATTCTGCGTAAGATTTTTGGACCTTTGCACGTTGGCAACGGCTAATATCGTGGGCGATGGAACGATGAGCTGTATGAGCTTGACGACGACATAGACATAGCGCAGCGAATAAAGATCCAATGGCTACGTTGGCTGGGATATGTCGTCCGAATGGATACAAACGTTCCGGCTCTGAAAGTATTTGATGCGGTACCAGCTGGTGGTAGCAGAGGAAGAGGAATGCCTCCTATGCGTTGGAAAGAAAGAAAGAAAATTGGAGAAGGACTTGGCTTCAGCTGGCCCCGGTAAGCTCGAGAAAGGAACGACTGGCACGCCTAGTACGTTCGGCTAAACGCTTAAGCGGGTATTGCATCAATCAAGAAGAAGAAGAAGATATATGAATAAATTCGTCCAATTTGTGGTGAAACATTATCGGTTTGGGGGCGCTTTGGCACTATACATAGTATGTATAACATACCCTTCTATACATACGAGGGTACTCAATATCTCCCTGAAAATTGAAATAAGCAATATTCTATTAAAAAAAAAAAGAATTACTATTCATCATAGCAATTTCTCACCTCCGCGCACTCTATCTGATGTTTCTGCGAGTTTTCGATGCCCACCAAGTAACACAATTTCTCGAAACCCTCAAAATAGGTATTTGCTTCATCGAGGTATCGTTAATTTGGTACAAATTTCTCACAGTTAAACCACTTCTGCATATTTGGAAACAGGAAGTAAATAGTTGCTTTGGGCCACGTCCCGACGCACTTCGCTCTTAGTTCATGCAAGATTTGTGTGCCGCCTTGGTGGAAACTAAACTTTTTCCTCATCAAACGCAGCTATTTTTGCTTTCAATTGACGTCGAATCGATTCAGTATAAATACAATTGGCGCTTACACCTTTTTTGGGTGTTTGGCCGAGCTCCTCCTCCTATTTGTGGCGTGCGTTTTTGATGTTGTTCCACTGAAATTTTCAGTCGGTTTCGAACGGCAGATATTTTTTATGAGTACCTTTTTCACGGCAGAAATACGATCGGTGGTTTGCGATCATCTACCGACGGACGACCGCTATTAGAAAATTTCTTTTCTTTTTCGAATTGATCGAAAAGCTTTGCATAATATACATGGTGATCGTTTTCTCTTCAAGGTAAGCGATGTGAATGTTACGGCGCATATCCCTAACGACTCTCTTCATAATCTTATTGGTTCACAGCTCCATCTCGACCTTATTTGCTATTGATTCAACATAAAAAGTCCACTGTCCCGATTGTTCCTCGATTTCTGATATAAAGCGATGAATTCATATTTCGTCCACGGTTACAAAAACCCACAAAAACTCAGTCGAACATCGCCAAACACTCTTTTTGAGTTGCCACGCGATTGTGAGTGAATCGCTTTTTTATTTCCAAATATTTATATGTACAAAATGAGAGTACTGATTATGTGTTAAATCTGTAGCTTTTCAAGTTTTCACACCTTTCCTCGCCTTGACTGAATAAATTTTACCAAACGATGGGGAAGAGTTTTCAAAATAATTCTCAAGGTTTTTGAGGTTGCATGATTTTTTTTTTCGCGGAAAGGATAGGGTGCAATGAAAACGCGAAATTCTCTTTTTCGAATTTTTTCAGAAATTTTCGTACCCTTCACAACAAAACTTTTTGACAGATTAGTCAAAATACTAGGGTGAATTTCTTTGAAAGTTGATTATTGAAATACAATATGTGGATTTCTTTAGCCGCCCTCGTATGCATGTGCACATTTGAGTTTAATGACTCTCGTGAAGTTCATAGCACGCGAATTCATAAGCACTGATGAGATAATGATTGGAAGCGGATTTCGAACACACTTTACAGCAGTTTATGTAACCACCCATACATGCAATCTAAATTCACACACACACACACACACACATACATGCAATCTAAACTCGCAATTAATACATACATATACACAAATCCTGTCAGTCACTCAGCTGTCCTGGGTTTATTCGTTCAATGAGCGAAATGCCAGTTTGGTGGTTTCAGCGTTTTTTCGTTGTTGTTTTTTTGAAGATTAATTGCCGTTCATTACCGAATATGGATTAAGATTGACATTTGCGTTTAGTTGAACATTGAATGCGCTGACATTGAAGTAAGAACTGACGTTGTATTAGTGACATTGACAATGTGATTTTGGTTGGGGTGAATCAATCGATCGTTGTAACGGGCATCGATTCTCTACATAATTGCTTTATAACTCTTAAAGTACAAAAAGGTCGCATATACAACTCATATAAACGGGCGTAGAACTTGCGTAAGGTTAGCCCATTAAGGAGTGGTACTCATTCCTGAATTTTTGCCTAAATGGCCAGCAACAATGAGGCGGCGCATTATCGTGGTGGGAAAACTAATCATTGTTTTGCCACAAATCTGCGAGTTTGACCCAAATGGCCCTTTCAACAATGCAAGTATCAACGAGGGGCATCAGCACTAAATCTTTGATTTTCTTAACATCCTCTTTCAATGGATGTCCTTAACTGATTGGAGACCACATTTTATCAGTACTTTCTTTGCCTTCAGCGAACGGTTTTTACCACTTAGAAAATGGTGCGACAAAAATCAACTCTTTTTGTTTTTATTTAAGAAAAATTTCATGTGCACGTGAAATTATACATTTTATTTAGTAATGCTGCAGCTATTCTTACTTTCCCATGAATTTTAATTTCTTAAAGCACTCAAGTGTTTTTAAGGGAAGCACGTGAACAGAGGTGTCCAGTGCGTATACTTTATTTTATGGGAGGTAAATTCAACTTAATTTTTTTTTAAATAGGGAGCTGAATGAAGTTGAGGTACACGTGCCTTAATACAAATAAATACCTTCAACATATATTTATTCCAAAGGATTTAACCTGGTGAAAAGTAAAAAAAAATTTAGTTACTGGATGCATCTTTTTCGTTTGATAACCATATTAATATCATAGAGGAGGTGTGAGTATTTCTCAAAATTCTATCCTTGGAAGTCAGCACATTTCTGCATTCGCTTCAATCAATTTTCAAAGCAATTTTGCGACTTAGAACTGGATACTGCCAAAAATAGCTTTTCAAAGGCTTCAACAGTTTCTTTAGGCGTTGCAAAACGTTGACCTCGCCTTTTTTTTTTGTTGCTCGAGAACAAAAAGAAATCACCAGACGCCAATCAGGGTTGTAAGGCATATTACCACTTATTTCGATCTTTAGAGCGCTCAAAAACCCTCTCAGAGAGTTCGGATTGTATTGGTGAAATACGATTCGTTTTCGGCTTGGTTGGTTTTCCTTAATTCTCCGAAACCTTCCGGCATACACATGGTTGTGCACCACTCAGAGACATGACCAGATTTTTCGCAACAGTCGACCATTTGAGGTATTTCTTCCGCATACAACTTTTGTTGAAATACTCATCTTGGAACACTCTTACTGTCGATTGCTGTTTTCTTTCGGGCTCATATAGTAGGCATAGATCTAAGATTGATCACCCGTTTCGATGTCACAGACGTACTTTGAACCAGCGCGGTTGAATTTCTTAAACATTTCTTTCCACTAATCGACACGAGTCCTTTTTTGGGCAATTGTCAAATTATGCGATATCCTACGAGAACAAATCTCCTTGCTGGGCAAATGCTCATGCAATATTGAACATATGCTAGCCCTACTATTGTCGAAGGATATCTCTCACAGTATGGAGTTTTTCTGGCCCAATAATTGTTCTTGGACGGCAAAATTCATCTTGCAAAGATAGACAGCTGGGTTGGAATTCCCTGTAGTAACATTTCACAGTGGCTAAGTGTGGTGTTTCAATGCCAAAATTCGATGTAAGTTCATCAATGGACTCCTTTCTCGATAGTTCACGTCGAAAATCGCAATAAATCATTGCACGAAAGTTTTCACTAGTTAACAGACGGACTGAGAAGCCCCGGGCCAAGCAAAGACAACAGGTTTATTTTGTCCAAAATTAGCTTTATTCATCAACGTAATTTTCATCAGGAACAACGCAACCATTCCAGCGCCGCTCTAACATTTCAATCCCACTTTTGTAGAACCGTTTGTCTTTTGCCTTAAAAAAAGGCCTCAGTTTCCACGATAACCTCTTCATTCGGACGACATTTCTTACGCGCGAGCCTTTTTTTTCAGGTCTGCGAACAGCCAGTAGTCGCTGGGAACCAAATCTTGCGAATACGGTGGATGTGACAACAATTCAAAGTTCCCATTCATGAAGTTTTGTCATTGTTTTGATTGACTCGTGACACGGTGCATTGTATTGATGAAACAAAACAGTGAACAAACGCGGCACCCACTTTGAACAGAGCTTTCTCGCAGTCAAATGCTCATACCATATAAAGCCAAGACGTTCTTTTGATACCTTTACGATGTCAGCTAACTCATGCAACTTCACTTTTCGATAATTCAAAACGATTTTGTGGATTTTTTTTGATGTTTTCTAGTGTTACCGCCTCATTTGGACGTCTACTGCGTTATACACCATCTCTCTACGGTGTCTCTACGACAACGTTTGATGCCAGCGAACTATGTGGGAGGCTCGGGACTTTTAAGTCCATGTATTAAGTCCATATTTTAGGCTAGATAAAAAAAGAGCTCGTTAGTGAAAATTTATATGTAAGTTTTTTTTTGTCGGGACAAACTAGCAAGTACAGCACTCAGACAACATTAAGTCCATGCTACTGCACTCGAATTCCCTTTTTAGTTAGATCTTGTGGTGCGAAGGAGCCAAGGCGGTCGCTTCCTAACACATCAGTGCCAAAAACCTCAAGTTTGATTCGAGCGAACGCCGTCATCAGTCCAACTAGCTGCCTATAGTCCCTTCTGCTTAATGACAGGAGAATCTGCGACAGTCGATCGGACATGACAGGTACCATCAATTTTGTCCATCTGCAGCCTCTCTCAGTTTGCCAAGCTCGCTTGTGCGTTGAAGTAATCCGTTTGCTTAATGGCTGCAGAAGGGAGTGGCAGAACGGGTTCCGGCCTCCGGGCTAAAGAAATTGGCTTCAGAGCGCATCTCAGCTAAAAGTCATAGGTCTCGTTACCCGCGATACCCACGTGTCCCGGGGCGCATGTTGGCATCAGAATATTATATCTGCCGACATAGTTCAGCCTGAATTTACAGAACTCAACCACCCTTGAAGTGGTTGGAGGGCTGTCTAAGGCCATGGCCGCAGCTTAGCGGTCACTGCGGACATATATAGATCTGCCTATCCATCTGTTTTCTACAACAAAGTCCATTGCTTCTTGAACAGCATACACCTCCGCTTGAAACACAGATGCGTATATTCCAAGAGCAAAGTGCAGTTTTGTCCCGCTGGATTGCACGTAGACACCAGAGCCGGAACCGTGCTCGGTTATGGAGTCAACCGTGAAAATGCAAAAACAGTGTTTGCGGGGCTCATTTTTAGAGTTTGACCACAATTGAGCCTCTGGCAGCACCACATTTTATCTATTTTCAACTACGACTCCTAAAGGATCGTTGAATCGACGTCCATGCCTTCTCTGTTATCCAATGTCGGACAGGAGCTCCCGATAAAAATATCGAATTACGGCTCATCGCACGTCGTGTTGCAAAGGCTCAGTTCTTGCTAAAAGGGGAATAGATGTGAGTACCAACATCATCGAACGTCTACTGAAGCAGGCGAACATATCCTACCGTCCCACATCATCAAAACCACTGCTCTCAGAAAAACACATTGAGAATGTGTGGGTAACTATGAAAACGTATCTTGCCGAAAGGCGAGTCCATGACTTAAAGCAACACGTGCGCCAAGTTCGCAAAATCTAATCCTGTTTGTCGACGAGCTACGCAGAAAAGCTGGTTCAAAGCATGAAGAAGATGCCAGGCTATACTCGACAACGAAGAAGACTACACGGCTTATTGAGTAATTACGACTCGTAGTTTTGTACATACTTTCAAGTAAAAAAATTGTAAATATATATCTTTTACACTTCATGAATAATCGCGGTTCCTTTTTTCCAACACAAACTGTACTTTAGACTAATACTGATTCATTAGTAGCTAAAACATAAATCAGGTGTGTTTTAAGTTTGATTTTTTGCTTGACTGATCCTATTGCAGTCTGCAGATGCCCGTGCCGATTTTACGCTCTAAATCGAGCTATACCCTGCGGGAATATCCATCAATTTCTATTGCATTCACTCATTACTTAGCCTTTCTAACTCCTGTAATTCAAACGAAGGAGCCTAGATGATATATTTTTTTAGAATGAGACTCCGGAGTTAACTATCCAATAGTTCGAGTTTCCCCGAATATAATTAGCTGACTTACACAGCTCGTTGTTCTACTATCCCTCGTTTTTAAGTCTTCCCTTTTTCCAAGCTCTGTTTTACAGGATACCATTTCCAACCAGATTTCTATGCTAATAAACTCGAATGCTGTACTACTACTAATATTTTGAATTATTCTTTATATCAAAGTTAATTAATTTTTTCCCTTTCGTATACCTTAAGATATTGAGCTGAAGGAGCGCCTAATCGCCGCCGTGAAGAAAGAAGTCAAACAGCTTATGGAAGAGGCCGTTACCAAAAAGTATATACACGAGGAAAGCAGTTCGGTGACATCACTTTGCGCAGCAGTTGAGGCTTGCCTTAGCCATGGCTTGCGACGACGCGCTCTGGGCCTCTTCAAAACTTCTTCAACGACGGCGTTAATACAAAAGATCGCCAGAACATGTCCAGAAGCTGATTATATAAATCGTTGTTTGTTGGAAATCGAAATGGTTAATGAGACGCACACCGTCACCGGTAAACGGTCTTCTTCCAGCAGTGACAGTATTATCAAGCCGAAATTACTCAGTAAGGGCAGTAGTAATTCGGTGACGACAATCAATACGATGTCGTCGACAACTAGCGGCTGTACAACTGTGGTAGTGAAGTGAGTAGAGAAATTTGTAATTACGTACAGTTAACAGATTGAGAACTTTAAAAATCTTTCAAATTGACGAATGTAAAATATATTTAGCCGTGTAATACATATGTTTTCTTTGGCAGATACTTATGGATACGCTTGGCTTTGTACGAGCGTCGCCTCTCCAAAATTATTGAGTATTTGGTTAAGAATGCCAATAACTTCTATGATCGTGATGCGCTGGTCGCCGATCCAGACTATGGTTCCATACTCAGTTCGCTCTTAGTCGGACCGTGTGCGTTGGAGTTTACGCGCGCCAAGACGGCAGATCACTATTGGTCGGATCCACATGCTGATGAACTTGTGAGTGCTCCTTATGATGATTTACAGTTCATAAATACTGAATAATTTTCTTTTTACCGCTCAGGTTCAACGTCATCGTATTAGCTCTGGCAATCGTACACCTCCAATTGTACATCGTCCCATTATCAACTTCAAACGCAGCTTGCATACCAGCTCGGAGGATACCAGCAGTGGCTCGTACAAAGCGAGTTCACCGGCTAGTGTTGCCAAAGATTATGTTGAGTCGTTGCATCAGAACTCTAAAACCACACTTTTATATGGAAAAAATAATGTCTTAGTCCTACCGGTGAGTCGTAGTGTAGTTCTCGCTCCTACTTGCAGCCCAACAATTTTAATTCTCTTTTTCTTATGCTACGCAGAAAGATGTCAATGAACCAATGCCGGGGTACTTGAGTCTTCATCAAACTGTCCAATTTCTTACCATTAAATGGACGCCTAATCAACTGATGAATGGCTATAATGAAGCCGATGGCACGGACAAAAGTTTCTATTGGGCTTATGCGCTCAATATCAATGTTGATGAGATTGTATATGTGCATTGCCATCAGAATCGGGGTGAAGATACTGGCGGCACCATAATTTTGGTGGGACAAGATGGCGTACAACAACCACCTATACACTTTCCTGAAGGTGGCCACATGCAAGCTTTTCTAAGTTGTTTGGAAACTGGTTTGCTGCCGCATGGCCAGCTAGACCCGCCGCTTTGGTCTCAACGTGGCATGGAGAAAATGTTTCCTTGGCCAAAGAGTGTACGCCGCCGCATTTTACCTTCTGTGATGGAATCCACCGATGAAACACCAATCGATTATGTCTTCCGTGTGGTGAGCAAAAGCCAACATGAGGAATTTTGTAAGTTTCAGCTCGCTTAGTGAAGACCAATTAATGAATTTGTCGCATGTCGTTTCATAGTGGCAACACATCCCATTCTGGAGTTGGGGCGCACAAGCCCCCGACGCAAACACTTGAGCAGTTGTTCGACCACTGGCAGTAGTGACTGTTCCAGTAAAAGTCTATCCATGGAACAGAGTGGCGGTGATTCGCCTTTGGTAAGTGAAGTCGAGAATATTTCACCAGATTTAGTTGAGATTTGATCGTGGATTGGTGCGTGCCTACTATTCGGAAGTGCGTAGGGTCGAATATTCGTGCAAGAAACATAAATTTATTCTAATAGCAGTCACGCCTTGGCGTGAAATGAAAAATATCTGCCATTCGGAGTCGGCTTCATCCTGTAGGTCCATCCATGTGTGGCACAACATCAAGACGCACAACATAAAAAGAAGGAGGAGCCGGTCCAAACACCCAAAAAGGGTGTAAGCGCCAATTATATATACTTATATATATCTGTGTATAATATATACAGGGTGGGTCATATAGCGTTTGCTTTTTGAACCATCTATTTTTTTGAGAATGGTAACACAAATGACATGCCAAATGTGTTCATAATTTACTTAAAGCTTTGACATTTACGAAATGTGACGCTATACGCTTGGACAAAATTGGGAAATATTGAAAACCTATTTCCAAAGTGGTGAGTCTTCTTCTTCTTTTCTGATTTTCATATCAGTGGCTACGTCAATAAGCAAAATTGTCGGATTTGGGGCTCAGAAAATCCACGCGTTACTGTAGAGAAGCAAATGCATCCACAACGAGTCCCTGTTTGGTGTGGTTTTTGGTCTGGCGGCATCATCGGGCCGTTTTTTTCGAAAATGGGCGAGAAGACGCGGTTACAGTAAATGGCGAGCGTTACCGTGACGTGCTCAACGAGTTTTTTCCAAAACTTAAAGAGGATGACATGGACAACATTTGGTTTCAACAGGACGGTGCAACTTGTCACACTGCCAAAGTTACACTCGAACTTTTGGCTACCGTTTTTGAAAACCGAATAATCAGCCGAAATTCCGATATCATTTGGCCGCCTCGGATCTGTGTTTTAAACCCGTTGGACTATTTTTTGTGGAGAGCCGTTAAGGACAAATGCTATGCGAACCATCCAGAGACGACTAATGGTTTAAAACACGAAATCGAAGTTGCCATTCATGAAATTGGAGCCCAAACAATCGAAAGTGTGCTTGAAAATTGGGTAGATCGAATGGCCTACTGTAAAGCCAGTCGTGTCAGTCATGTGAACGATATTATTTTTCATTTATAGCCGATTCAAAAATCAAATTTTTTCATGGCCCACCCTATATTATAATTTGAAATAAAATCTCTATTTTCATCTTCACAGATTCAAGCAAGTCAAACTGCAAGCATAGAACTGGTTTGCTCGACGATGCGTCGACAAATAATATCGCGCGCATTTTATGGCTGGTTAGCTTATTGTCGCCACTTGTCCACAGTGCGAACACATCTTTCTGGTTTGGTTAATGGGCGCATTACTCCAGACTGTAAGAAAAATAATGCAGTTCTAATTAGTGCCATATGAAATAACATTCCTGTTTAACTGCTTCTTTTAATTCCAAACCAGTGTCCGCTGATGAGCAGGGACTAACCAAGGAGAAGTGGGCGGAACTCCAAGTAGATGGTGTTGTAACCAGCGACATGGAGGTCTTCCGTTTGGTGTACTTCGGTGGCGTGCAACACGAGATACGCAAGGAGGTTTGGCCATACCTCTTAGGGCATTATAGGTTTGCTTTACAACATATTTCATGTAGAAAAGTTAAGTTTAATGTTCCATTAAAATCGCAGCTTTGGTTCCACACTCGAAGAGCGTGAGAAGTACGACGATACCTGCAAACATTACTACGAAACTACGATGAGCGAATGGTTGGCCGTCGAGGCAATTGTACGTCAACGGGAGAAAGAAAAGAATGCGCAGGCTGTGGCCAAACTGACGGCTGAGAAGTGTCGACGAGCGGGCAAACAAGTTTGTCGCCAACACGAAATGGACGGCGAAGAGGTGGAAAATGATGTATTCGAGGACAATGATTTTTCAGATATGTCTGATCCGGGTGATGATTTTGACGAGGAAACACCAATCGAAAAAGACGAAGAGGAAAGTGCAACAGCTTCCAAAGCGGAAAAACAGAAAAATAGTAGCACTACCGATTCGGGTAATGTGGAAGAGTATATGGAACAGATGGACGCAATTGAAACAACGAATAATGACCAGCATGAATTGGATGAAGCCAATGCAGTATTAGCAATTGATCAAAATGATCGTATTGTTGTGGAACTAGATAATATGGAGGCGATGGAACCGCTAACACTGCAAGAGAATTGCTTTGCCGATACGGATGCCGAAACGGGTTTGACGCCCGAACATGTGGGCGGTATAATTTTACTAAGCATAAAAAGTTCACCTTCCACATCCTCATATGAGACGGTGGGCAATGAATTCACTGACATCATTGATCTAGGCACACCTATGAATGTTGTGGCTGAGTCAGAGACAATGAATTTCGGCGCCGTTATAGAAGATGTAGAGGCAGAAGAGGATGCTTCTTCACAAGTTATGAAATTTCACAGTGCTGATGATTTACGACGGGCAGTCGATGAATTTGCGATCGGTGTTGGCATACAAATGCGTGATGCTGAATCGATTCCAACGCATGCCGTTATTATTACCGAAGCCGCATCGTTAGATGCATTACAATGTGACGATGAACTCACCGGTGAAATGTCGCGCAAGACAAGTATTATCTCACCCATGAATGAAGATATAACGGTGGTGGCATCACTGGATGCGCTACAAGAGCCGAAATCGGCATGTGTCTCACCGGCCAGCAGCAATGGTGGTGTATATAGTGTGAGTAGAGGGGGTACATCTAACTAAAAGATTGCACTTGCATATTATACGCATATTTTATTCTAGAAATACTAATTTCATGCCGTTATTTTCCTTACAGAGTGAATTGCTGGAATCTTTTGGTTTGAATTTACACCGCATTGAAAAGGATGTTCAGCGCTGCGATAGAAATTATTGGTATTTCGCTAATGAGAATCTGGATAAGCTCAGGAATGTTATATCCACGTGAGTTTGCAGTATTTGCTAAATGGATATATTGCGTTGGGGAATAAGTTCGTAGCGTTTTTACCGAAGACTTTTATTCAAACAAAAAAACAAAAATTATCAATAAGCTAATCTTTTATATTTGCCGTTGCTGTTCACCACCTCCTCCCACCTCACGACCAATTTGTTGATGCCGTTTCGCCATAAATCGCCTGGTCTGGTGTCAAAGAAGTAGTTGAGCCAATTTTCAAGAACCTCTTTGGTTTGATAGTGAGTGGTTGGTGCAAAGTTTGGAGAATACGGCGGATGCTAAAGGTTCTCGCATTCGAGCTCTTGGAGTGCGGCTTTGACGACTTGTGCCACATGGAGTCTGGCATTGTCCTGAAGGAGTATGGTTTGATCATGTCGATCAGGTCTTTTCAGTCGAGTAGCCTCATTCACGCGGTGTAGCTGAGAAATGTAGAACTCCTTGTTGACCGTGACACATATCTTAATCTTCTCTAGATGAAATTCTGGCTTGACTCTCGACTTTCGCTTATCGCCTGGAACCATCCACTACTCTTTGCTTCAGCCCCCTTTGACGTATAGTCACTATTTCTCATCTTCCGTGACGATTCGGTACGAAAAGCTCTGTTTATGACCGCGTGTGGCTCGATGGCGGGCGAGATGCTGAGAAGCAATTTGAAGGCTACTTTCTTTGTTTTTTCGTTGAGCTCGAGAAGCAGCCAGGCTCTCAAATTTTCGGTAAATTCCATTGAATGAGCGCGATTATGATCGTTTTTATGATCGCAGTTCACTTTTTCTGCCAATGCACGACTGGTTTGGGACCGTTTTCCTTCAAAAGTGATTTCAGACGTTCTTCATCGAATTCAGAAGGCCTTTCGCAGCCATTTTACAACTTTACAAACCATTTCCGTGCTGTAGACTCGCCAATGACACCCTCTCCATACACGTCGCAAATGCCACGGGCTGCTTCGGCAGCTTTTTGACCTCGATGAAAAGCAAAGAAGAGCAGGTGTCGGAAATGTTGATTTTTGCCTCCTGGGTATTCCATTTCTAAGCCTCAAAACTAATAAAAGACTAAATAACTCAAAAATACAATTAAACTTTAGTAGAACATACCCTTACCCCTTGCCAACCAGCAAACAAATCGTTGTAAAATAAAATATAAAAACGCTATGAACTTATTCCCGAACCCAATATTTTACTATTCTCTACCTTTCTCTTTCTAACTCCCTCTTAATTCATAGCTATGTTTGGGAACATTTGGAAATCGGTTATATGCAAGGCATGTGCGACTTAGTTGCTCCATTACTGGTCATTTTCGACGATGAGTCGCTTTGCTACAGTTGTTTCTGCAAATTGATGGAGCGCATGATCGAAAATTTTCCGAATGGCGGTGCGATGGATATGCATTTTGCGAATATGCGGTAGGTGAAAACGCTTCGTTTTATAGAGTTTAGAGTTTTAGAGTTTATAAACGTTTATAAAACGTCTTAAATAATAAATCTGATTATGATTAAGAATTATAATTAAATACTGACACACTTCACCACTTTTCCAGTTCGCTCATTCAAATACTGGACTCGGAGATGTACGATTTGATGGACTCGAATGGTGACTACACGCATTTCTATTTCTGCTACCGCTGGTTTTTGTTGGACTTCAAGCGTGAACTTGTCTATGATGATGTCTTCGCCACATGGGAAGTGATTTGGGCGGCAAAAAATGTAGCTTCCAGTCACTTCGTACTCTTCCTCGCTTTGGCGCTGCTGGAAACGTATCGTGAAATAATACTCTCGAATAGCATGGATTTTACGGATGTTATCAAATTCTTCAACGGTAAGCAAGCGATAGTTATTTTCCTCAAAATATTTACTCAACTGTTTTAAGAGGCGAAATGAGAGACTAAAAAGCAGTGAGTGGGAAGAATTTGAAGTGTTAGCCTGTAGAGAAAGTCTATCGAATTGTTTCACATCTACAGTAGATTTTAGCAACGCAAAAACTTCGTTAAGCATCTGAGTTGTGTTACTGGTGTCCGTCCACTATAGTTAAATTAAGGAGAGATACATTTTTGCTCAGTTGAATTACATTTGCAGGTCGTTGCCGTGGATAATGCAGTTAAAGAATGAAAGGGAAATTCTAATAAAACTAGTACTTTTTGCATAAATTTCCATACCATTTGGAACTCAAATCTGCTCTGCCCAATCCACAAGGCAGGAGATACTAAGCGTCAAAGTGCAGATTAGAAGGACCCAGATGAGCCACCAACCCAAAAACGCGTTTGGAGAAGTTAAAAATCAAGTCGATGCTCATTTGCCAAACCGTCAATGCAATTTCCCATCTTGGCATTTTGAAGCGGTTGTTGCATCGCATTCGTCGAACTCACGCTGAATACAGCGAAGTAGGAAGCTGGTGCTTATTGCATGATAATGCACCATCTCATCGATCCACATTTGTGACTGTTTTTTTAACTAAAAATCACATTTTAACCACCAATCACTCACCGTGTTCGGCGATATGGCTCTCTGTGACTTCTACCTATTCGGAAAAATGCATTTGGCCATGAAAGGAAAACGTTTTGCGTCCGTAGAGACCATCCAAAGGGCTTGTACCGACATCCTGAAGGACATTCCGGTCAATGACCTGAAACACTCCTTCGAAAAGCTTTTAGATAGCGCAAAAGGGTGTATCGAGGCTAGAGAATAATTAAACTCGAAATTATCGTTCCTATTTTAGCTCAGTTCATGCCCGTTCTAGCATATGGCGCAGAAGCTTGGAGTGTTTGAGAGATAGATTCTGCGTAAGATTTTTGGACCTTTGAACGTTGGCAACGGCGAATATCGTGGGCGATGGAACGATGAGCTGTATGAGCTTGACGACGACAGCGAATAAAGATCCAGCGGCTACGTTGGCTGGGTCATGTCGTCCGAATGGATACAAACGCTCCGGCGCTGAAAGTATTCGATGCGGTACCAGCTGGTGGTAGCAGAGTAAGAGGAAGGTCACCTCTGCGTTGGAAAGATCAGGTGGAGAAGGAATTGCCTTCACTTGGTGTTTCCAACTGGCGCCGATTAGCACGAGAAAGGAACGACTATCGCGCTTTGTTAAACTCGACCATAATCGCGTTATCGGTTATCGCACCAATTAAGAAGAGGAAGATTTTAGCTAAGTCTTGTTTATTTTGGACTTCACCTTGAATATATATATAATTGGAGGACTAACTAGTTGATTCCGGGCTTGGCTTCGTTAGGGCGTCATTTTTGCAGTAGTATAAGAAGAAGATTGAACTGTACATCATCCATTGCCTGCTTGAAAAATTATCGCTTGAGCGAGTATATAATTTAATTGTAATAAAATGAACATGCAAAATTAATAATAAAGAAGAATACTTTATTTTATATTTAATTTCACTTTAATCCTTTTGTTTTTTCTTTTTCAGAAATGGCTGAGCGTCACGATGCCCAATCCATATTGCAATTGTCCAGGAGTCTCGTACTACAATTGCAGACAATAATCGAAAATAAATAAAAATAAAATGCATACAGCCATCAGCTGACCAAATACATACAACTAAACAAACAATGAGTACATATGAATATACATACAAATGCATAACATACAAACAAACATATAAAAACCTCAGTTAGAAAAGTTAGCAAGTATTTAGTAGTTATTACATTTAGATAACAGACAAAGTTGTTGGTAAAAAAAATTACACACATCTGTAGTTGGCCGTTAATGAAGTAGTGAAAGGTAGGCTTTTACTCGACGAAGTAATTGTAAAGTAGTAGACTTACACAAACATGCACATAAACTGTAAATTTAAATGAATAGTTGGTCCATACAAATCGGCAACCTTTGTACAAATCAGAAAATAACTGTAATGAGATTTGTCATAAGAACAGTTAGCAATTTGACTCAGTATTTACTTTTTTTCTTAGTATAAAGTTTGGCCTTTTTTTTAGATTTATGTGATATTCATTGTAAGTCGTCTACGATTCGCCGAACGTTAGCAAGTCAAGTGGCGGATAGACGGAGCAACTGGTGTAAATAACCATACGGAATAACGCTGGAAAGAGCTACCAAAAATCACATTTGTTTGAAAGCACTTAATGAGACCGCGTGCATACAGGTCCACTTTTGTTGCTTCAACTCGTTACTGCTGTTGCTCGTACTCTGCCAACAGCCTTTGTGTTCTCGTTCCTCTCAATATTGTTGTTGACTGTAGACTAAAAACGAACAATCGCAAGGTGTGTGAACACACGACGGGAACATCGAAAGAGAATTTGGAAAGTTAAAGCAACAAAGTCTTCTTGTATAAACGGTGCTTAATGAATCGCTCTCGAAAGAAAGTTGGCAGCATTGATAATAGTAACTCACTAAGTCAATTTTAATAGATAAAACCATGCTCGCTAGCGGCGAATCTTACTCGATAACTTTGTTGTTGCTTTCACATCGAAAAGTTCTCGTTAAATGAGCAGAGCCTAGAGATAGCGAGCAAGGAAATGGCAAATCGAAGGTGTTTATAATAATTTTTTAATATTTTACAAATCACAGCTAACCTAGGATGCTTCGCCTTCTCACGTTGGCTCGCTCTGGAACGGGTGTTCGGAAGCTATACAGAGGATACTTGGGCTAGTCCCGGAAGTTGTGAGCTGCTTAAACCATATGTAACATAGAAGAATCGTCCTGGCCACTCCGAAGTGGATGGTACCATCCTCCTTTAACTTGTTTTTACGTATTTTTTTTTTAAATCTGAGTTTACTTTTATTGTTACTAAATATAGTTATAGTTTTAGTATAAAGTATATTATTACAACTAGAACTATTTAGGTCTACTTTTTTTCGGACAACTTCGCGCAAATGAGCGTAAGAACGAAATGTCTTCTCAATAGAGCGTAAACAGCCCAGAAGCACTGGGTAGCACAAAGCATACAATTTTTGACCGAAACATAACGGCAAAGTTAATTGTTGTTGTTTATTGTTATTTTAAACTCGTGTTCTGCTTACAAAAAAAAATTTAAAACTTAATTTGAAAGTTTTTCACAAATTACTCTCTCAAATGTGCTCTCAACAGCCCGAGAACCGACAACCGAAACACGAAATGGACAGTTTCCGGCCACCGCGTGTCGCCTTAGGCGTGCCATGAAAGAGGCGGATTGACATTAATAGAAATTATTTTTTATACGCTTTCTTGAACCCTTCGCCTGGAGCTATCTAAGAATCGACTAAGTTTTTGTACTCTACGAAATAACAAAAGCGCTTTTCAACTAGTCCCTGCCTCGTCGAGCGCAACATTTGGTAGTCGAAAAAAAAGCAATGTCCGCACACTGTGGCTATTTTTCGTCTGTTGGTAGGGACCAGCCATTTCGATTTCATTAGGTTGTAGTTGTTCACAATACACCTTACGGGCAAGGTAAACTCATTTTCAATTGCGATTGAAACACTTCTTGTCACGTCCGTTAAAGGCCGTTCAACAACGCTAAGCTTCAGTTAGTGTACCGCCGATTTTATTGTCTTTGACTCATACCCGTGGTTATGAGGCTTAATTAAATGGAGCGAAGTGTGCTTCTCACAAACTGATTTGCCAGTTCCGAACGCTTGACACCACAGATCGTTTATATCACTTCTCGCGATACGCCGTGAAGGAAATCGGCAAAGTGTCGTGGGGATAACGCCACTGCTACCAATTAGTTAACTTCAGCTGTACTTTTTTTCAAATTAATTCAGAAAAAACAAAACTCTTCTAAAATTTTTTGCAATACCCCTAATACAAATTGAAATTCATTGGCATAATCGCACATGACATCTTAATGAAAAGCAGTGGTTTTAAAGCGGTGTATCAAAATGGCATCTTTTGTGTTAATTGGGCCTCAGACAATACCTCTATCACCACCACATATCACACACCCTTTGAAGTATATTTGATAACTTGAGAAGTGCCACTGACCACTCTGAAATACATTTTACCGTTTCTGAGCTACTACCATATATGCGCTTACTGAAGTACTGAAGTACTGCTGCCAAGGGTGTTATGTTAAGTATAATAACACGTTAGAAATTCCGAATTCCGAGACGCTCGTGTATTTTTTCAACTTCCGACATTAGCTGTGGCGAAATATTAATCATCAAAATTAATCACCCTTATTTGTTTTTAAATAACTTTCTGGCTAAATAACAAAAAAAAATGATTTTGAGTGATCGAAATCTTTGTTTTGACCTTTTGACGCAGTTCATTGCTTATCTGTTTGTATAAATTATAAAATATTTATTTCTTAAGAAAAGAATTCACAATAATCTTGTAAGCTTAGCAAAGCTGGAAATCGTAGCAAGGTCCATTTGAAAAGAACTCCCATTAACCAATTCTAATCGGTTGAAGGTGAACTTCACAGTTAATTGCACTTTACTGTTGACTGCACCGCTCTCCCAGCAGTCGACTCCCACTTGCTTAGTAACTGCAAGCGAAACTTTACAGTTGTATGTGTATGATGTTCGCTGTTAACTGCACTCGCTCTCCCAGCAGCCGACTCACACTTGCATAGTAACTGCAAGCGAAACTTTAGAGTCGTATGTGTATGATGTTCACTGTTAACTGCACTCGCTCTCCCAGCACCCGACTCACACTTGCATAGCAACTGCGAGCGATGCGTATGATGTTCACTGTTACCTGCACTCGCTCTCTCAGCAGCCAACTCACACTTGCATAGTAACTGCAAGCGATGCTTTAGAGTATGATGTTCGCTAGTTGGACAGCAGAGAGCATGTTCGTTTACGTAGGTGACCAGCAGTTATTTCTGCGTAACTTATACTGCAGCTATCTAATTCACTAGTGTCAAATATAATTGACGTACGTCACCATTTGCAAAAAGGAGAAATCTTCCGATAGGGTGATTAATTTTGTGCCACCTTAAAAAACGAATTTCAATAAACTTACTCTACAGAGCAGTTTTTGACAACAATTTTTTTTGTTGAGCGAGCTTGCTCTTACTCGCCATATATTAACATAAAATGCTATCCCGCAAAGGCCCGAAAAGTCCCGAGCTTGAAATCTCGCGTCTAAAAAATTGTTGCTTCTTTTTTTAGTGAATATTGAGTCAAAGCGTATAACAAGTGCGTGCTAGTAACCTAAGAGTGCTGATTATTATTTCACCACTAAATAAGTACAGACACATACACATATTTTTATATATTGAAAGGGGAAATTTCTCTTCGTAAACCAAAGCGAATACACGAGTGGGATAATTGTAAGGCAAGAATTAAATACTCATTTGTATAGCAGTCGGTTTTGCATTATTATTATTTTTGAAATACTTTTGCTGTTACAACAACAAGAACAACTCATTTGAACGCATAAATTTAATCAACTGAAATAGTTAAGTGGTCGTAGTATGGAATAACTAAAATAAAAAAAAAAAAAAATAATAATAATAATAATAAAAACAAAAAAAAAAACAAAAACAATTACAATGTAAAATACAGAAAAAATGTTAAACACAGAAAAAATGCTAAACGGCTGGGAATGTAGTCTTGTAAAGGGCAAAAACAACTAAACAACTTCATACAGTGAAATACGTAGCGACCTGAGTTCATTAAAAAATATATATTTAATACATTAAACTGTATAAATGTGTGATAGAGAGGCTACAAAGGCCTAAGCCAGCACATAAACTTTGAAGTATTGGAACCAAAAATTTATATATTGGAATAGTTGCATGGGAATATTAAAAAAAAAAAAAAAAGACAACAGTAACTTAGTTATTAGGCAAAGTGTTAATGCCACTGGTATTTAAATGCATACATAAAAAAAACACAAAAAAAAAAAATTATAATATGAATACAATCTACTTAATCGAGAAGTCTAGGGAAATGACACAATTTTATACTTCCTCAATAAGCAGTACACCTACTGATTTGTAAATAACTGCATACACATGCATATATACATACGTACATGAATTATTGTATACCAGCCCCATATGAGAAAAAAAGAAAATTATTTATACCAAAAATATACTATTAATTGTATGCTTAAAAAGTAGTTGTTATTTATGTTGTTGAAAATGCTTCATAAAGCCAAATTATACCAGTTATTGCATATATGTATGTATGTATCTTAACTTTGTTGCTTTTTACACAATGCAATGCTTATTTGTTGAAAAACTTGCTTAAGGGAAAAATTGTTACAAATTTATATGGAAAAACCGTATAGAAAAAATGTCCAAAAATATATTAGAAAGCTATAAGTTGAGTTCTAAAGCAGTGCTCTGATATTCGAAGATGTATGGTATGATCTGAGATGTGCTAGCACCAAATGTTCATTGCCAAATGACATGCTTCGATTTTGTACCCAAGAATATGCGACTACAGAATTTATGCTACCATGAAGCGCGCGATTAAGCCAATTAAATTAAAAATTAAAAATTAAGAAAATTTGTAAGTCACTAACCAAGTCTGCGTTTACATGGTTCAATACTTGAATTCATGTATGCGTTCATCTGAGAAGGCGAAATGGGCGGAGAAGAGCGGAAAAGCAATACTGCCAAATCGTTTCAAATTTGCTAGCGTTTTATATTCTTGCTTTTTCTTGTGTTTTCCGCATTTTTTTCTTTAATTTTTTTTTTTTTTGGAAGAAAAAAATAATTGTGTAATTACCTTAGACTTAAACGTAACTTAACAAACTTAAGGGCAACTTACGAGGTGGACGGGGAAACATGTATAAGTTATTAATCCAGCTTTGGCAATCTACATAAAAAGCGATGGCCTGGTCTAGACGTGTTTTGTGACAAGTCCGAACAGAAAACTGTCAAACTTTCTACTAAAACTTAGAAGGAAAGACGTTCGGTTGATGGTCGATATCATTACAGGACACAACCCATCGGGTCAGCATATGACCACCATTGGACTCATTGAGGGCCCAATGTGCTTGCCATGCTTGGAGGAGGCGGATAGCATTGAGCACTTTCTCTGTGAGTGTCCTGCCTTTGCTAGAGCGCGACTACGAGTTTTGGGTTCCGATGTCATAAGAATGAGTAATATTCGTTCTCTTAAACTGGAGGATATTTACAGATTTGTCAAAGAATCGGGAAAATTGTCACAGGACTAACTATCTCTATCTCTGTCTCTATTCTTTTCTATCTCTTTCTCTGATACTTTTCTCCTTCCCTCCTTGACTATCTATCCCCTTTCTAGAGTTTTAAATACAATGGGCTTTTTAGCCTGAGTGCTTTAGGAGCCACCAAATCTCCTGGTGCTCCTTGGCTCGACCTTCTCAAATTTCAATTTCAATTTCGATTACTCCAGCCTTAACAGACTTAGAGAGCGGGGTCGATTCTGGATAAGTAGGAGTTTAATCTGCTACAGTATCCAGAACGTAGTTGTGCCAAGGTTACGCGGGACTCTCGGGGAAGTTGGAGCTCTTCGCCTGCAATGGGTGGTGGTTGGACTCCGATGACGACATTCGGGAGTCGGGGTGGTAAAAGTCTCCTGATGTTTCTCGTTCATTGTCTATCTGCACACTGTTATACTTACTTATTTACTTAGATGGCACTACAACCGTAAGTCGGTTTGGGCCGACTCTAAAATATTGCACCATCTAACTCGTTTCGCTGCTTGCTGGCGCCATTTGGTGGCACCGAGTGTTGTTAGGTTATGCCTCACTTGATCTCCCAACGTAGATTAGGTCTTCCTCTTCCTCGTCGTATACGAATGGGTTCTCTATCGAGGGACTGCGGAGCACTTTCGCGCATCTTCGAGACATGGCCCAGCCCCCGCAGTCGCTGTATTTCAATACGCTTGACTATGCTCACATCTCGGTATAGCTCATACAGCTCACACTGTTCGATCGGCGGAACTTATTCTCGCCTACACGAAGAGAACCAAAGATTTCGCGGAAAATTTTCCTCTCAAACGCTCCCAGTGCTCTCTCATCCGCTGTTGTCATCGTCCAAGCTTCTGCGCCATATACAAGGACGGGGATGCTTAAGTTTTTGTACAGCGTTGTTTTCGTTTTTCGAGAGAGGGCTCTACTTCTCAATTGCCTACTGATCACAAAGTAACAACAGGCAAGAGTTATCCTTCGTTTAGCTAGCTTGTAACTAGCCCCTCTTTTTCTGCTTTCTTTTCCTGACTGGAGTACGCTGAACATACGGCGCGGTTGTTCAGGCCGACGGTATCAATATCGTGACTCTTTTGTAAAATATAGTGTCAAAGCAGTTCAACTTAGCAGCTCGAATACATTTTTCCTGTAGAAGATAAAAGAGATCACACAAAAGGGAATCGCCTCGCCTGAGATCTCGCTCGGTGTCGAACGGCTCGGAGAGGTTCTTTCCGATGCTGACGGAGTACATTGTAGCGCTCAACTTCATTTTACACAGCCGTATAAGTTTTGTGGAGATACCAAAGTCTGACATAGCAGCGTAGAGGCAGTTCCTGTTTGTGCTATCGAAATCAGCTTTAAAATCGACAAAAAGCTGGTGTGTGTCGATTTGTCGTACGTGGGTCTTCTTCAGGACTTAGCGTACCCGGAAAATCTGGTCAATAGTAATCTTACCAGACATAAAGCCGCACTGATAAGGTTCAATCAGTTCTTTAACGATAGGATTCAGTTTCTCACCTAATACGCTCGATAAGATCTTGTGCGTTATGCTAAAAGGACTAATTCCACGGTAGTTTGCGCAGTTTGTAGAATCAGCCTTGTTGAGGATTGGGCGGGGCACGCTTAGATTTCAGTCGATCGATACGCTTTCAGCCTTATAAAATTTGAAAAGTGTTATTAAATTTTTACAATTTGAATCATTTTGTAAAGTTATTAGCTGCAGGCTAATTTAATTTTTATTTATTTTTTTTTTATTTTAAATAAGTAAGGGTTGCCAATATTTGACGGACCCCTCTGGCAACCCTGTATCTTTTGACAGAGACGTCAGATCGCTTAATGACATACCGCGTTGGAAGCGTCAGTCCAAGCAAATTTTTACCATGGAACAGTACACTCCACGCGAGCGCTCCCAAATTGCTGAAATTTACATTCAACAAAAGAAGTCAATTGTGAAAACTCAATGTGCGTATAAAAAATTAAATAATGTGAAAAGTGCGCCTTCTAAGAACACCATTGTACGAAAGGTTTTCGACTGGTGATGCTCTTTCTAATCCGAAGAGGCCAAATCACAACCGACCAAGGCGTCGCCAAGGACATCCCAAAATCGCCGTTCTCAGCAGTTGGGCATTGCTCGGACCACTTTACAACGAATTATCCGCATTGATTTACATTTATTCCCGTATAAGATTCAATTGACGCAAAGATTGTTGCCTGCGGACAAGCCTCGTCGATTGGAATGGGCCCAAAGAGTCATCGAAATCCGTCGGGTCCGTCGAATATAGGCAACCCTGTAGCTTTTAAAAATATTGCTTAGCTGAGGGATACCAAGAGAACAGGAGACTAGGTTTACTTAGAGAGTTACGATCGAGTGACAGCAGGTAGGGATTACTTTTTGTTAGCAGTATTTATCGAGCCGCCCGCCGCGGGCGTGACTACCACCATTCGGCAGTGCCCGGACTCGAATATCCGGGCATGAAACACGAAATGATGGAACAAGTTTTTTCTAACAGCGATTGCCCCTTGGCAGGCAATGGCAAACTTACGAACGTATTTCCGTAATCAAAAACTATTTGATATTCGGAGGTGGTATAAAATTGTAGGTCCCCAGATACGTTACATTAAGACGCACACCACCAATTGAAGGAGGAGCTCTGTCAAACAGCCTGTAAAGAGTGTAAGCGCCTATTATATAAATTTATTTATCCAGCTCAATACCATAAAATTGAGAACAAAAAAATATGAACAAATCGTGTGCTCTTATTTATTTGGCTGATTCTGTATATACAAACTAATTTCATGATTTGAGTTAAGATTTTTAAGTTCTTACGTAACTTAACTTAAGTTTACGTCTCGAGTACTTACACTATAATCCAAAAATTATTGTTCAATAAAAAAAAATGCGTAAAAATAAAAAGAAAACGCGAAAGAGCGTTAAAGAAAACTAAAGTCCAAGTACTTGAGCTCTATAAATGAAGACTTTTAGCTTTTGGCAGTGAAAATTTGGTGCCGGGATAGTAAAATGGCTTACTATTGATGTAGAACTGAAATTACTTATGCACGCGGAAATGTAGAGAGCTTAGAAAAATAGAAACGCATGCATTAAATATTATGAAATTAATAAAAAAGTCAAAGTGCTTTTCACCTGAATAACAATTTAGAGTTGACGTTAGTAATTATAATTTTTTATGGTCAATTTTTATTTGGAGTACTTACACATTTTGTGTTTTATTGATTCTTAATCAAACTGAAAGCCAATTATATCCATTTTTTATTTACTACTTGAAGTATAGACTATAATTTAATACTCCTAACAGCTGCAGCCTGCAAGTAGGTTTTATTGACAAAGCGATATTAAAAATGCACTGGTTTCATGCTTACACCAAGCTGCAAAAAAACGTGAATAAATAAATTTAAACTAAGAAATTAATTAATGTCAGGTTAGCTTGGCTTATCAATAAAAATTTCACATAGACCGCACAAAATGGTCTCTAGTGTCGCCAAAATAAGGGAAAGTATGTAGGCGTAAGTTTCAGATTATAATCAATTTAACTTTTGTGGGAGCTTTAATAAACTGCTGATACTTTTTTACAAAATATTCTTCATTCAGAGTTAAAAGGCAGATTCAAGGCGGCTAATAAAGGTACTTCTGCGCAAATGTCTCAAATATTAGTTTACTTATAATCCTCCAACATGGGAAGTGTGAGAAGATAGTTGTTGGCGAAGCATAATGTTGCACTTCTGTTGTATGCCATTGCTTTCTACAATGAATTCTTTTACAAGAGAGTTCCTAGTTAGCGGAGAGAGGAGTATCGAGAGTATTGATGATACATATGCTTGTAAAAGTTGTCCCTAGTCTCTACACTTTTAAGTCTGTGTACTCAGTAGAGATGTGCCTGCTCGTTCTCTACACTTTTAAGTCTGGGTATTCAGTAGAGTTGTGTCTGCTCAATCTCTACGCTTCTAAGTCTGGGTATTCAGTAGAGTTGTGCCTGCTTATGCTCTACACTTTTAAGTATCGATACTCAGTAGAGTTGTCCCTGCTTATTCTCCACGCTTCTAAGTCTGGGTATTCAGTAGCTGGCCACTATTACCGCTTGTTAGTGCAAATCTCCTCTATCCCAGTTCTGCCTTTTTGTACATAAAACGAATTGGTACTCGCAGCAGATACTAATTTAATGGCTCTTTGTCTTTCAATAAAGATTTTCTCACTAGAGTTAGTTTAGTTGAACTAATTTAGCAGAATGGAATAATTCCCATACTTCGCCAGTCACCTAAGGCCTGGGATAGGGGATTACTCTAGCAATGGTGAGATAATTACTTACCAGGCTGCGATTGTGATGGGCGTAGTTCCATCCACCTAAACGCACTCTACTAATCATTGTGAGATTTTTGGGGTCGGGAAGGTAATCCCGTGCGGACATAACAAGGCAACATACCTAGTGAGATGTAACTACCCATATAGTAACATCGCCGAACAAATACTTACAGTGCTTCACTTACGATTCGATGATAGGATTCGATGAGATTGAGATTTTCATACAGCTAACACCCTCTTTGCCGATTTCTGAACACTAACTCGTTTTGGAGCCGAAGAACTATATATGTTCACACCACTCTTTAGCCTCTTGTTTTGATTTAGGATCATGGTGATATACCCAAATCTCATCCACAGTGATGAATTAATGCGCAAAACCCCCTTTAACCTTTCGAAAATGCTCTAAATGTTGCTAGAAAGTCGTACTCGAATGTGTTTTTGCTCTATTCTTAGCGAATTGTGGACACAGCTTTCTGAAATCCAATATTTCAGTCAAAATATTACTTACACTGCTCGATAAGTCGACTAGGGATTGTACTAAATCTCTTTCAGTTATTCCTGTATTGGGGCTGTCAGCTCCACGAACGTACGTTTACGTTGGTGAGTGTGAGCGCCAATAGTGGTATACCCAGGATGGAGATTATAATAAGGCTGCGCCGTTGGTGGTACCGCTATTTTGCTCTCGGCGAATTAGACTGAATCTCTGTGCGTGTGACGCCGCACTTACGCAATTTATTCGTGTGCCATTTATGTAATTTATTCTTCTTGCATTCTTGTTCGCATTTTGACATCTCACACGCTCAACTGCACTAATGTGACGTCTCTGTTAAGAGAACGTAATTGTGGCGATGCTATTTCTTCTGCTCTATTAGGATGTGTGGTCGCTCTCTAAAGTTTGCTCGAGGAAGGATGTGAAAATGTTCGCTGCGCCGGCTCTCGTGATACCTTTAATTACAAACGATTTCTCCGCTTCTTTCTTTGCAACTACTTTGACTCAGAGCCATAAAAGATTCTTTATCTCACCCACTGCCCCCGCAGGAGTAGTGCACGCAGTTTCCGTTAAATGTACTTTGATCCAATATCAATTCAATTCATATTCGATAAGTTAAATAATCTAAAAATGTGTGTGCTTACAGTTACTATTGATGCATTTGTTATTTAAATTTATAAAATTGCTGGACTATTGTGTTAAACCTCGCTCTTACATTAAGTTAATCAATAATGTGTTAAAGTTTATACATAAATAAAAACATGTTTTTTATCTGCTTGGCAAACATGCCGGCTTGCTTATTATTTATATTCCGTTAAAAATATAATATGTCTGGAATTAGAAAATAAAAATAATTACTGAAGTGTGATACATTTTCACAAATACATATGCCACATTGTACGAGCATTTGCTAATATTTTTATACTTTTATATTTTAATGTACACAGTCCTACCAAAAAACAAAAAATTTATTTTGGCCATATGTCATCCGTGGACCGTTTTATTGATAACATCTCGTTCATATTTGAGCAGAAGGTATTCGCTTGGATTTTTTATGATTTTAAATGAAAATTATAAGCAAATGCAAATTATTGTAAAGGCGCATAAAAAATAGGATTGCTATGCAAGGATTGGCTATTTAGATTAAAGCATTGGCGTTATGAGAAAACAATGGTTATAGCTGTATGTGCAATACGTATTTATGGGCATTTCAAAAGTCACTTTAGTCGAAGTAACGAATTACATGCATATGCTATGCATTATGAACTTTAATTATGAATATTTTTAATAACCTACGGCATTGCGTGCAGCTCATTACAATGGTAATTTTTCTCACAGAAGCCAGAAAGAGAAGAAAGTACCTTGCAATACAACCAAATTTATAAGAGCCGAACGATGCCTGAGATGCACACAACAGCAACTCAGGCTAGGCGGAGATATGAGAAAAGTCTTGTAGTGTCGCAAAATAACTTAAGTAGAAGCTGGAGAAATGAGAAAACCCTGAAAGCTCTTGAATACAATTATCTCACTTAACACTTTCTCTCACCTCAACGCGGTGCTATTGGAAAGCGATTTGCAAAGCCTTTCAGAGCGTTAGTTGCTCATGTGTTTTCAGAGCGTCACATTACAGTTCGATGTACTCGTATAATTTTAGTAACGTTGTAAAAATATTCCCTGATAATGGATTACGACGGAGATAATACTTTAGGAGATAATTATGCTGATGTGCTCGCTGATGCTCCTGCCGCTCCAGCCGATTTGAACGATTGTTTTTTAGAAGAGACAAGTGAAAGTGATGCAAAGTCTGCCTGATTCAGATATGGAGTGCGAAGAAGACAACGGATCAAGTTTTTATTGTATGATTCGATTCCAATTTCTCCAGCTAATAAAGGTAAAAGAAGAAGATGTCACGTATGATATTCACATAAAATGGGGGAAAACAACAAATTTGATTATAAAAGTTGCGTTAAATTTCGGAAACTGTTTTGCTATCTACTATATACATTTATACATATACAATTGGCGCTTACCCCCTTTTTGTGTGTTTGGCCGAGCTCCTCCTCCTATTTGTGGTGTGCGTCTTGATGGTGTTTCACAAATGGAGTGACCTACAGTTTTAAGCTGACCCTGAACAGCAAATGGTTTCTTATGACAAGCTTTTCAATGGCAGAAATACGCTCGGAGGTTTGCCATTGCCTGCCGAGGGGCGACCGCTATTAGAAAAAACTTTTTCTTCATTTTGGTGTTTCGCAGAGATTCGAACCTACGCTCTCTCTGAATTCCGAATGGTAGTCACGCACCAACCCATTCGGCTAAGAACAAATTTATCAAATAAATAAAGTGCACATATTTTATTTGCAAAAGAAGCCTTATAAAAACAATATTATTATATTATTGAACTGAAATATATTTTAATGTTTTTTTGTATAACATCGATAACTACCTTTATTTATCAGCTAAGTTTATTATGTTGCAATGAATTTTATATTTTACATTTTAATATTTTTTCCGATAGTAAAGCTGCAATCAAGGCCCTGTAGTCGCCGTATTGCAGCTCTCTTCTCGTGAACTCCTGTAAGGAGGAACTCAAACGTCTCGAACGTTCAGGAAACATTTCCATTATCTGAGTTCCTGGACACAGGAATATAGAGGGAAATGAAATTGCTGATGAGCTTGTTAGGAGGGGGTCGGCAGAACCGGTTCCAGCTGTCCCCTTCTCAGACATCGGTATCCCCTTGGCCGTCGTTAAAGGGAAACTACACAATTTCTTTCTAAAAAAAGGGCAAGACAGATGGAGGTCTGTGTTATCGTGTGCTATTTCAAAAACACTATGGCCTCAATACGATAGAAACAGAACGCTTAAAGTGATGGTCATCCCTCGCCATTCAATTTCCAAACTCATTGGTCACTTGGTGATCGGTACTCATGCGGAGAAGCTTGGAATTCCGTACAACCCCTATTGCAGAAGCTGTGGGGATCCTGCAGAGAAAGATACCGTTGAACACTTTCTCTGCAAATGTCCGGCTCTGGCGGCTAGGCGCTTGAGATTCTTCTTGAAATTCTCCAGCCTAGATCTCCAGCCTAGATCCCTTTTCTCTCCTCCGCTACATCAACAGCACTGGATGGCTGTAGACGGGTTTTCTCTTCCCAAAAACTTTCCTTAGCACAGGTAATGGTCCACATTATGGTTTCAAAACGGCACGTAAGTGCTACTTTTAGTGTACCTGCGGTACTCTTGCCGTCTTACCTACCTAACTACTTACATTTTAATGCACAACTTTGTAAAAAGTTCCGGCGGCAGATCAGACAATTTTTGTGAACCGTGCGGTCGTGAAAGTGTTAATATAAGGAGCTGGGAATGGGTTATGTTCATGTAAAAATTATCCAGTATCCGAAAATTCGCTCTCAAAGAGAAAATTAGCAAAAGTACATGAACAATTTGCAAGTATGGCGAACAGCTGATTAAATTTTTGATGGAAAAAATCACAAAAATTAAACATTTTTCAGTTGAGTTACTTCGTATTAAATAAAAAAAAAGTAAATAAAATACAAAATAACGAAGTTTACCATTTTTACCTAAATTTAGAATTTTGACTCCATTCGCAAATTTGAGTTCGTGTTTATTTAAATTTTGCGATCAGCTGTTATTCTCACTGCAAATTCTGACAAGTAAAAATTTACCCAGTAAAAACTTGCAACTTCCCCTCAAAATTAGATGCCATTTTGCTCTCCCATTTTCCCCTACTTTGCAAGTTTTTTAGACAAATTATTTGCTTCACGAACAGAACTAATATTTCGGCAAGTTTATTTATTATAAATCAGCTGTTTTGTCCCGGACTTTATACACACAAACTTGAAATTGCTTCTCTCTATCGATAAGCCGAAAATGTATGAATTTTGATTTGAATTTCAGTCTAAGTTTCGCACAAAAGTTTTATTTCGCTTAAAGCGACTTCTGTAAAATGTCTAGAGATACGTAATTTTGCATCAACGCGCAATTCTACAGGTACTATTTGTTATATATTCAAATATATGCATAAAATATATATTATATACAAAGTGGAAATAATATTTGTAATGATTTGTTTATCGAATAACTGCAAACGAACACATAAGTACATAAGTATGTAATACATGAATCAGAATAATCGTATTCTCCAAATGAAGTGAATATTACAAAAAAAAAACAAAAAATTATTGAAAAAATAATAAAAATCATGAAACATTTGCTAATATAATTTATGTACAAAATATAAGAATATTAATTGATAAAAAATACCAGAATATAGAAAATATCTAGTGAAATTATATACAAACACATACATATATTATTACATAGTAGCGAATGAGATTATATGTATACATATATGTTTATATTGAAAGAAAAACCGGCTGTTTGTTTTTACTTATTGAATGCCTTCGAAGGTGAGTAAAAGATTATAATTTTAGCGGTTTACTACTGTGGGCAAAAAGTAAGGTGAATTTGGTTGTAAAATGAAAAACCTTTATTTATTCTTGTAAATCAATTTCATCCCCTTCAAAATAATCCCCCTCGATGAAATACACTTATGCCAACGATTTTTCCAATCCCCGAAACATGCCAAATAGTCCATTTCCGGTATAGCCATCAGCACCTTCTTCGATTCAGCTTTTATCTCCTCAATCGACTCGAAACGCGCTCCCCGGAGTGGTCTCTTGAGTTTTGGGCATAGCCAGAAGTCACACGGAGCCAAATGAGGTGAATACGGTGGTTGCGGAACGATATGCGTGGAATTTTTCGCGAAATGGTCACGCAGAACGAGTGCAGTGTGAGACGGTGCATTATCGTGAAGCAAAAACCAAGAGTTGTTGGCCCATAATTCTGGTCTTTTTAGACGAATTGCTTCACGTAAACGACGCACAACGCACAAATAATATTCCTTTTTAACAGTTTGGCCAGGTGGAAGGAATTCCTAGTGCACCACACCACGAAAATCGAAAAAAACTGTCATCATGACCTGTATTTTTGAACGACTTTGACGTGCTCTTTTCGGTCTGACCTCGCCTTTAGCACGATATTCGCTTGATTGGTCGGTTGTTTCAGAGTCGTAAGCATAAATCCTTGTCCTGATAGTCTGAAAGCATTGTTTCACACACATCAACGCGACGACTTTTTTCCAAGAAATTGAGAGTTTTCGGTACCATACGAGATTTGACTTTTCGTAGGCCCAAATGGTCTTTCAAAATGGTTTTCACAGATCCTTCTGATATTCCGATCATATCAGTAAGATCTTTAACAGTCAACCGACGATTTTTGAGCACTAACTCCTTCACTTTATTGACGTGTTGGTCATCTGTTGACGTCGATGGTCGTCCGGAGCGCTCCAAGTCATCAACACGTTCTCGACCCTCTTTGAAGTCTTTGTACCACTTATAAACATTTTTCTGCGACATGGTCGAATCACCAAATGCCTTCTGCCACATGCTAAACGTTTCCGCAGCCGAAATTTCATTCCTCAAACAAAATTTGATGGCACTTCTCTGCTCAATCAAATCAGACATTGTCAAAATCGAAAAATGCACTCTTGGTCGTTTTGTAAACACAAGCGTAAATATATTACTGATAATGACATTCACATGAAAGTTGGCTCAGATGTTATTAACAGTGCTGCCAACTCATGAAAAAAATAACTAGAGCGAAATTTTAATCCCGCGAAGTTTGACAAATAAATTCACCTTACTTTTTGCCCACAGGAGTAAAACAGGTAGAGGATAACCACTTTAGTGAGCGAAAATTTTAAAAATGTTTGACTTATAAAATATTTTGATTTTAGAAATGATTAAAAAATATTCATTTCCCTGCTGCCTTTAGAAATTTGGGCTTAGGTTAGGTTAGGTTAGGTAGTGATGGTTGCCCAGAGAGTGGGCCCACTTGGACGAAAGAAGTTTGGTTCATCATTTGTGATACCATTGCAAGAGTTCTCCTCTTGGAGGTAAAGGAAAAGGACGATAGGACGGAAGGGAAAGGGGTGGGGAGGATTGCGTGTTTGTGGACTTTGAACGGTGACTAGTCTGCGGTTGTGTTAGCCTCTTTATGCTGCTGAAGAAGTTCATCAGATTTTTGTTATCAACACCTGCTATATCAGCAGGCGCAGAAAAGAAGTGAAAACCAATATGCTTATATCTTAGTTCCGCGAGAGCTGGGCAGCTAAGGAGCAGGTGTTGAGATAATTCCACCTCATCTTCCATACAGCTGACGCAAAAACGACTCGAAGTAATTCCGAGTCTCACGGCATGTGTACCCCGCGGGCAGTGCCCCGTGAGAATGTCCATGAAATTTGAGGGCTGAGATTTTGTCATCCTCAAAATATCCATCGAACGCCTCCGATCTAAACGTGGCCAGAAGGACTTCGCGACCCTACATGTTCGTGTACTTACCCAGCGCTCGTTGAGCTGGTGCAAAGCCCATCCTTCCAGGAGTAGAGCGCAAGTTGTCAAGGGGATCCCGATCCTCTCCTTTCGTGGGCACACCACCTCACAGGTCCGTTGTCGGGCCAGCTCGTCTTCTTCGCAGTTTCCAGCAATGTCACTGTGACCAGGTACCCCGATTATCTTTATATCGAAGAATTCTGATGCAATCGAGAGAGAGACCAGGCATTCCCTGACCTGAGTTTCGAATGCACCATAATAAAGCCTAGGGCCCTATTTGCCGCTTGGCTATCGGAGTAAATATTTACCTTCTTAACAGTTATTACGCAAGTAAGTAGTCAGTCAGCTGCTTCTTTGATTGCGGTCACCTCTGCTTTGGAACACACTGCAGTGATTCGCTAACCTGAATTTGAGTTTGATGGGGAGCCCTTTGTAGAATACTCCTCCTCTAACCCTACCGTCCAACTTCGAGCCATCCGTGAACAGGTTAACCGGGCCCTGTCCCCAAGTGTTTCCCCCGGTCCACTCCTCCCTTGATGGAATATGGGTGGAGATACCCAGAGCTCAACTCCCCTCGATGGTGGGCGCTCCGTTGGTGCTTTCTGACAAGGTGAAGTACCTGGGTCTAATCCTTGACAGTAAGCTAACGTGGAAGCCCAACATTGAGGAGAGAGTAAGGAAGGCAACAATCGCCTTGTATGGATGCAAGGGCGCAATTGGCAAAAGATGGGGACTCTGGCCTAGAGTTGTATTTTGGCTCTATAATACCATAATAAAACCAATCTTGTTATATGGAGAAGTTGTCTGGTGGAATTCACTAGAGAAGACGACATTGGTTAAGAAGCTGGAGAGAGTTCAGAGGGCGGCACTCATTGGAATCAGTGGGGCGCTTCGAACTTCTACTACTCTAGCGCTTAATGTAATGTTAAATGTGGTACCTATAGACATCGCACGCAGAGTTGCAGCTACGCGTACCGCAATTAGACTGAGGGGCTTGAGCTATAAGCTCAATCTCACATATGGGTACTCAAGCATCCTCAGAAACTTTGAGTTCATACCTTCGTCGACGGATCAGTGCATGCCTTCGCTTAGTCCAAGCGGAACTTTCTCCACCAAATTTAGACTTAAAAAATAAAAAAATTTCACTTTAAAAATAAGTAAAGCATATTTACTTTTTGAAAACTTAAAAATTAGGTATGGGATTTGAACTTTAGTGAGAAAATTTTAAAACTTTTTACTTAATTAAATTAAAAAGTAGATTTTAAAAATAAGTTCAGGACATTTATTTTTCTGCTGCATTTAAAATAAGGTAAACGGTATACATTTTAGAGAGAAAATTTGAAAATTTTTTACTTAAAGATAAAAAATGTTGGCTTTAAAAATAAGTAGAAGATGTTTATTTTTCTGGACTTAAAATTAGGTATAGGATATCCAATTTTAGTGAGGAAATTTTAAAACTTTTTATTTAAGAAATAAAAAAGTTGATTTTAAAAATAAGTGGAGGATTTTTATTTTTTTCTGCATTTAAAATTAAGTATACATAGGTCATCCACTTTGGTGAGCAAAATTTTTAAATTTTTAAATTAAAAAATAAAAAAGAACTTAACTTAAAAATAAATAAAAGATAAAGGATATTTACTTTTCTTTTGCGTTTAAAATTAGGTATGCAACAGAAAGGCCTCGGTAGTCTAGAGTAAGTGCACTAGCCTGCCATCCCAGAGGTTGTGGGTTTTCGAATCCCATGTAAAGCACGGCCTTCTCACTTTTCTAAATTTATCTGCTTTCCTAGTTTCTAGGTTCTAAGAAAAAAAAAAAAGGCATTCCTCAACCCCAAAAACATAATCCTTCCAATCCTAACTCCCGTACAAAGCGCATTACTTGCACTGTATTGTGGCTGCTAAAGTAAGGAAAATCAGTGGCATTGCATCAGTAGCGCCAGCAAGAGGAAGCGAGCAATCGCGATAATAGCGCAGACACGCCAAAATTTATCGAAGTCCTCAACCATCTGTGCGATCCTTCTGCCAGAAAAATTTGACACACAGATGGCGCTCCAAGCAGTAAGAAGGCGTTGTTCCTAAGCAACGACAGGTGGGCAATACCACTATTGAGGGCTGGTAGCAGCAGACTAATCACCTACCCTGTCAGAAATTAAAATAGATTAACGAAACCAACGCAAGACAAGTGTTGTTGAGGCCCTATACTCCCGAGAGGAGCGAGCAAGGAAAAAAATGCATTTAAAATCACTTGAAAGAGCAAAATTTTTAAATTTTTGATTTAACATATAAAAAATTTGGATTTTGAAAATAAGTAAAGTATATTTATTTTTCTTTTGCATTTAAAATTATTTTTAGCATAGCCGCTTTAGTGAGAAAAATTTTAAAGTAAATTTGAAAATTAAATTCACTTAAAAAATAAAAAAAGTCCATAACATAATTTTTTTCTCCAACAATAAAATACTCATAATTATAATTATCTGTATGCACATGAATATTTTATTGTTATTGTTTTATTATTAATAAATGAATGAATTTATCATCATTTTCTAAGGTTGACCTACCAGAGTGCGCTTCATCTTCGACGTCCTTACGGGGTTAGGGGTAATCAGAATTTTCAAAAAACTGTATTTCGGAGCGTTGGCTAGCAGCAGCTGCAAGCAACCGCCGAATGGATGCTGCACGTATGAAAGTGGCAGATAAGCGCGCTAACGATAACACTCGATAAGGTAGAATGCTACATAGGCAACAGCAAATCGATATTTTGGAAGCAGCTATGACGGCTGAAGAATTTTTATATGGCCCAGGAATAGATGACACAGTGTAAGTAATTAAATAATTCGTATGTCTACATAAATCGATAGAGAACTCTTAGATGCGCTTTTCTCAAAACTATATTTTTTGAACTGGTGATCAATGTAACTTATAAACGGCTTGGTAGATTTCAATAAAATTTATACAATTTTTGAAAAATATAAAAACTCGTTCCTGATCGAAGGATTTTTTTTTGAAAAGTTTAAATTTTTTTTAAACAATTAATTGTCGGGTTTTTTCTCGAAAATCAGAAAAATATTTCCTGAGGCCTCAATATTGTTAATTTTGAAAAGAGGCTTCGATCAGGCACAAGATTATCTATATATTAATTAAACTAATTTCTCTTGCCCGATTGATATTCGAGATGAATTTTCAAGGACTTGTGATGATCACCGCAAAGGACTTTTAGAGAAACGAGGCTCCACACAAACAGCGATAACTCTTACAATTATTAATTTTTTTTTGAAATTTTGCTAAAGTCAAGACGACTAGCAAAAAAAAAAATATTGGAAATCATAATTTTTTCGGGCCTCTGACTACCCCTAACCCTGTATTTTGAGAACAGAATCATTGGCTCATACTTTGTTATTGCACTCTATACTAAATCTGATTCATAGCAGCACTCATTTTTTTTTGCTCAGCTGAAAATATTCCGAACTTTTTACTTCATCACTTCTGCCTTTGTTTGACGACTTTTCTGCTTGCTAAGCAAACAATTTTTATGTTAAAGCAACAACATTTTAGCGATATTCAAGAAGCTTTGTTTTAAGTTACTTGACTCAAAAGGCGACATGCTTAGGACAGTGCTACTGAGTATAAGGAGGGATACCTTTTATTACATTTTGCTGCTTCAGGCGAGATGCTTTGAAAAACAGTGGAATTACATGACTGTTTGTCAAAACGAAAATAATGCAGTGCTGACAAATTATATGCAATGTAGAGTTCAAGGGAAATTTTGTGTTTTATTCACTACTCGTTGGGTGGTTAGTGAATCGAAAGCAGCTATTGGATTAATATTACTTATACGCCCTGTTGGCTCAAAATAATTGTGTGCAAAGTACTGGAGCAATGTTAGTGCAACACTTCGGCAATTTTCATATTTTGGTCATCTTCAAATAAACTTATATTAGAGAAAATTTTCTAAAAGGGTTACCGTGACAACATATCCGGCGCCAATGGCTACAAGAATGTCATAATCCAAAAAAAACGCAATTTTTTTTCTTTGCTTCATATGTAAAAAATTAATGACAAAATGAATTAACAGTATCTCTTAGACGAAAATATGTCCTTACTTTTACTTAAGGCAGTTTGAAAATTTTGTATGTCTTTCTTTCAATATTTCTGTTTTTTGGACTACTCTCGCGGCAAATGAGCGATATGCTCTCCATGGAACAGTGGTTCCACTTGCAATAAGCAATGGTCAAAAATCAATTTCTGTAAGCTACGAGTATATTCGAGT
>JAYXIM010036060.1:0-46110 GCA_037575425.1 Anastrepha fraterculus | reverse complement strand
CTGTACTTCATTTGCCGTAACAACCGAAAGAGGTACCACTATAACCGTTGGAGTTTTACCAAGTTACTGCTCAATTTTCAGAGCCGAAGCTGCTGCGTTACTTGAAGCGGTACACTTCGCTTCCCAAAAACACCAGCAATATACAGGTATAATATGCAGTGACAGCAAATCAACAATCGAGGCTATTCTGAACACACCTAATAACTCTCCAGTAATCACAAAAATGCCAACAAGTGCTACTTTGGACTAAGTAGGCAACTGAGTAGTAAAGTCCTCTCTCGACGAACAAAACTAACACTCTACAAGACTCTCATCATGCCCGTCCTAACGTATGGCGCAGAAGCTTGGACGATGACAACATCGGATGAAGCGACGCTTGGAGTGTTCGAGAGAAAGATTCTGCGTAAGATTTTTAGACCTTTGCACGTTGGCAACGGCGAATATCGCAGACGATGGAACGATGAGCTGTATGAGCTTTACGACGACATAGACATAGCGCAGCGAATAAAGATCCAGCGGCTACGTTGGCTGGGTCATGTCGTCCGAATGGATACAAACGCTCCGGCTTTGAAAGTATTCGATGCGGTACCAGCTGGTGGTAGCAGAGGAAGAGGGCGGCCTCCTCTGCGTTGGAAAGATCAGGTGGAGAAGGACTTGGCTTCACTTGGTGTGTCCAACTGGCGCCGGTTAGCACGAGAAAGAAACGACTGGCGCGCTTTGCTAAACTCGGCCAAAATCGCGTAAGCGGTTATAGCGCCAATTAAGAAGAAGAAGAATCACAAAAATGCGCAACATGCTCACACAAAAAAAAGGTTCAATCAAACTTATGTGGGTCCCGGGTCACAGTGGCATCAAAGGTAACGAACAGCCCGACAGTAGAGCTAAGGAGGCAACCAAAGAGCCATTGTACATGTTCGAATACACTCTTCCAGAAGATATAAAAAAACTGGTAAGGCGTACCAATTATGAAAGTTCCCTGAACAAATGGAACCAGTACCAACATCACTACAAATCCTTCAATCTCTCGAGAGCGAAAAACCAATACCCGTCAAATTCATCATGTCGGAATATTAAGACCGTTGTTCGTCTGAGAATTGGCCATACAATTTCCACCCACTCGTATTTGCTAAATGGTTTGCCGAAACCCCCGTGCCCGTTTTGTGGACTCAGCGAGTTCACCGTATCTTACTTCATGAATATATATTCAGGAATCCAAAATATTAGATCAACGGTGTTTAAAAATATCAAGCCATCTGAACTTCTGAAGCAGACAACGGACTATAATATTAGTATCATAAACCAATTCATTTCTTGCTGTAAAGTAAAAATTTAACTTCATAGGCTTCTAAGTTATCTGGTATATATAGTAGTAGTTACTTGCACATTCCCTCGATTCTACTATTTTCATCTTTCCTCCAGTATAGGTATAATATTATATATAATAATCTTGCAGCTAGCATCTAGTAAAAGATAATTATTTCCTTTTTTCCTCTTTATCTATTGGTAGTCGAAGAAGTCTTCTCGTATTTTGTTATTAGATTCATCTATCTCCAGTGCTACCAATCACATTGTGCCATATCATATGGTGTTAGAAAGGTGACATTTTAAGTTTCATTTAACCAATAAAAAAATTAAATTCGGAGAAGTTGAAAAAAGTTATAGCTGTTCAAAAATGAGTGAAAATAATGAAGAAATTCGCTATATTTTGAAATTTTTGTATAAAAAAGGGAAGAATGCCATGCAAGCCACCAATGAAATTTGTGAAGTTTACGGAGACGATGCTGTATCAGTTCGTGTAGCACAACAATGGTTCGCTCGCTTCCGTTCTGGAAATTTCGATGTGAAAGATGCACCTCGCTCCGGTAGACCTATCGTTGAAAAAGTCGATGAAATTATGGAAAAGATTAACCAGGAACGTCACATAAGCTGCCATGACATCGCCAAGGCACTAAACATTCATCATCAAACGGTTTTGAACCATTTAAAAAAGGCTGGTTACAAAAAGAAGCTCCATGTTTGGGTACCACATGAATTGTCTGTGAAAAATTTAATGGACCGAATTAACGTCTGCGATTCTTTGATGAAACGAAATGAAATCGAATCATTTCTGAAGCGAATGGTAACCGGAGACGAAAAGTGGATTAAATACGACAATAATGTGCGAAAAAGATCATGGTGAAAGGGTGGTGAAGCTCAACAAATGGTCGCAAAGCCAGGATTGACGCCTCGAAGGGTTATGCTGTGTGTTTGGTGGGATTGCAAGGGAATCATCGACTATGAACTGCTCCAGCCTGCTCGAACGATTGATTCTACACTTTACTGTCAACAACTGATGAGATTGAAGCAAGCAAAAAACGGCCAGAACTGATCAGCAGAAAGGGCGGGCATCGTCTTCCATCAGGACCACGCTAGGCCACACACATCTTTGATGACTCGGCAAAAACTGAGAGAGCTTGGCTGGAAAGTTTTGATGCATCCACCATATAGCCCTGACCTTGCACCATAGGACTACCATTTGTTTCGGTCAATGCAGAACTCCCTTAATGGACTAAAGTTGGCTTCAAGAGAAGCCTGTGAAAATGACTTGTCGCAGTTTTTCGCCGAGAAACCTCAAAAGTTTTACACTGATGGAATAATGTCTCTAGAAGAAAAATGGCAAAAAGTGGTCGACCGAAACGGTACAGATTTGGTTTAATAAAGTTCATTATAAATATAAACAAAAAATTAATTGAAGTTTGATTAGAAATACGAATGGACTTTTTCGACTACCCAATATATTATTAACCATTTAAAACAATAGCCGAAGGCCTTAGCAGCCAGTGCTTTTCCTTTTTTTCTTACCTTTTAAGTGGGATAATTATTTATAACTCTTTTCAATAAATAAATAAATAAATACTTTAGAGAAGATATGCGGCTAGCTGACATAACAACAAACGAAGAAGAACTTAAATGCAGAGAAGCTGAACGATGCTGAAGTAATATATATGTACATACACTAAATGGCCAAAATTGGCGAACACTAACTGGTTTCATATACTCGTATTCAGCCTGGCACTATAGATATTTTCTTATAGCAGAGTTCAATTATTAAGGGGGAGCCTGCTTTAGAGGCTTCAAAAAATCTATTTTTTCGTGGTTTTTTTTGGGAAGGAAAGAAATATTCGATTAAAACGAAACTTTCAGGTTTTATTGTTATATATTTTAATAGTCTTCTCAAATTTTTTCATTAAAATATATGTCATATTATGCCTAGTACAAGCATTTTGCCAAGGCACCTCGAGTGTGCATGTGGCGTGCGGCGGGAAAGATGCAGGTTGCAATTTTGATCTGAAACCAAAAGCCCAAAAAGTTTTTTATTTGGTATAGTATAGCTTCTAGTTAAACTAAGAAAATTTAACAAAAAGTGATAGATTCAACAATTTTTTGCTAATTAAAAAAAAATATTTTTTTTTGGAAAAACAAATTCACTTTAGATTGTTTAAAAAGTGGGTTAATCATAACTTTCTTAAGGTTTTTTAGGTTCAACTAGAAGATAATATAATTCCGAATACAATCAATGTTATCTCGTTTCGATAGGACGTTTAACTTTTTCCCTATCTTTCCCGCCATTAGGAAAAATCGCAAAAATAAAAAATCGAGAAATCGCACTTCGAGCGATCCGGCGCTCGTAAACCTGCTCGACGCTTGCTCACAATTTCTTCTTTAACTCCGAAAATATTTTGAATTTGCTTCTGAAATTGTGATCACGCATTCTTTGATAATTTGGGAAGACATTTATGCAAAAAAAAAACATCGATTTTTTGAAGACTCTAAAGCAGGCTCCCCCCTTAATTAATTTAAGAGCTGTGACAGGCAAAATAGTTATGGTCCCAAACATTTTTATTTATTTCTTTATTTACTTTAATATACAGGGTGGCTGATGAAAGCCGCTACCAAAAAAAAAAATTGAATAACTTTTTTTCTTTTTAAGTTATCTGTTCCATTTTTGTTTTAATTTGCAGATTGATCTTTAAAATTTATTAAAATGGATAACTGGGACACGCAAACAAGAATTTGGATAGTCCGCCGCTAACTATCACGCACTGGAGTCCGTAGTTTTGGTACAGGGAGAGTACAGGCGGATGTTTGGCGGCGATCCCCCGAGCAGATGGACCATAATGAGACTGGTGAATAATTTTGCTGAGCAAGGAACAGTCGCAAGAAGGCCTTATCATCGAAACCCACCAGTTCGGACGGAGGAAACGATCGCTGCTGTAGCTGCAGCCATACAAAGCAATCCAAGGGTTTCAACAAGAAGCTTATCTGCTCAACTTGGTGTCAGCCGACAGTCTTTGCAAACAATGATGCACAAAGATTTAGACTTATTTCTCTACAAAATTCAAATCGTTAACAAACTGAATGCAGCAGACTTGCCGATTCGCTTGGAATTTTGCCAGAAGATCCTGCAAATGGTGGAAGAAGACCAAAACATGTTAAACTGCCTTTTCATGTCTGATGAGGCCCATTTCGATTTAAACGGCAATGTGAACAAACAAAATTGTCGAATATGGAGTACTTCTAACCCACAGATACTCCACGAGACGGAATTGCATCCTCTTCGCGTGACAGTGTGGTGTGCGGTTTTTTCACGCTGTAGGTATTGTCGGGCCTTATTTTTTTGAAGAAAATGGTCACACCGTTACGGTTACTGGAGACCGTTATTTGAAAATACTGAAAGAATTTTTCTATCCAGAACTACGCCGAAAGAGAATTCCTTTCAACTCTGTGTGGTTTCAACAAGATGGGGCAACGTCTCACATAGCCCAGACTGTTATGACAGAGTTGCGACGAAAATTTCCCAATAAACTGATTTCAAGAAACTCCGAATTTCGTTGGCCCCCCAGGTCGCCTGACCTTACTGCACCTGACTTTTTCTTGTGGGGTTTATGTAAACAAGAAGTTTATAAAACAAAGCCAACAAATTTGGATGAACTAAAACAATCCATTCGGGCAACAATTGCGGCTATTCCTGTCGCAACTCTCAAAGAGGCAATTACAAATTTTTATTAAGATGCCGCACTTGTGTCAACGAGCATGGGGGGCATTTAAATTCAATTATTTTTAAAACTAGTTAAGCTACATTTAATAAAATTTAATGACCTTCAACTTGAAAAAAAAAAAAAGAATGCCATACACTAAAAAAAAAGTTATTTGAGTTTCTTAATGTAGCAAAATTCATCAGCCACCCTGTATTAAATGAATTATTGTATGAATCAAACCAATTGTGAACCATAATATTTATCAACTAAATAAATAATTCCTTCTACTACTATATTTAATGAATTAAAATGTGTAACCACAAAAAAATTTTTAAATGAACACTAAAAACAATTTTTAAATATTGTTTTCACCAAATTTACACGCATTTTTTTACCCAAATTTATAGGGTACGTATCTACCGTGTATCGCGAATAAGTTGTATTTATTTTTATTTCACTTTAAAATTTGGATCCGTTTGCTAAATACTGTTCATATACTTCCTTGAGGCTTGCATTTGCAGAAGCCTACGGCGATTGGAGTACGTATATGTATATGTACGTACATATGTACAATTATTTATAAATCTATGTTATATTTACATAGTGAAACACTTCATTTAAATTCTTTTAAAAAATATAAATTCTCACATTCACTTAGCGACAACTTCCACTGATAAATCGAGAAATTAAATCACAATAATAAATCTGTATCCACTTCGATTGTGAATACTCGAAACATTCAGTCCTCTTGCGAATTCATAAAGGAAAAGTTGCTCGCTTCATTCACTGCCACTAATTCTCTTTCTTGTATTCTGGTGTTCACTTGCTCTAATAATGTTGCGTTAGAAATTAAGAGCATTTCATTTGAATCCGCTCAATGTGAAAGCCCGTTAACTACTGACATTGCGGGCTGTAATCGTTTTTTGCACGACGCCACTGTTAATACGATAAGTACATTTCCAGCTGGTCCAATTTTTCAATGGCATACTGATCGGATTTGTAGATATGTAAATCAGCGGCTACACATTGCCACACACACACACACACACGCGCACCTTTTAACTTTCGAGCGGAGTGAATATTTATATTTGCATGCGAATATTTGTTTAATCAGTTATTGAAAAAATATTAATTTGGAATTTTTTAAAACTTAAACGAATTTATCAAAGAAAATATAAAATACTTATTAATTCATTCTACTAACAAGACGTAGTGAAGTCGAAAATACGAAATTGCGCGCCCAATTTTCTTTTTTTTCTTTCATGGTTAAAGGTAAGTAAGTAAAGTATGGATGGAATTGCTTTATTTTGGATTCGGTAGACGTGATTGATTATCTCTGTGCTAAAAAGCCCAAATATCTTCAATTTGTTTATGTTTGCAATCGCTGAAGCGTAAATTTCTCGTGAGATTGTCCGTCTAGCAAGCGATTCGCACAGATTCGTACATTATTCATTAACTTATAAAAAGAGATTCTAACAGCATCCGGCCCTTGCCAGGATGTCATGAGAGCGCTTCTTATAACAAAAGCAAAAACAACAAAACAACAGAAAACTACACTTACCCCTCCTTGGCGATATAAACTGCAGATCCTATAGATGTAATGACAAATCAAATATGGATGACGACGAAGCGGCCTTTGGTAGCATATATACATACATACTTATGTACTTATGTATGTATGTATCACGTCCTCGAAATGCGAAATTTCGTCCATATATTTACAATAAAATAGTAGGTAAACATACGAAGAATTAGTAAAATCGATTTCCTTTAACGCATATCTCCCACACAAACCTAGTCTCAAAAACACTTAAAAATGCCATTCTAAGGCGCTGATGAATGTAGGACTGCGAAATTTTTTCCACCTGTTTACTATGCTAATATAAGTAAACAAACTAAAAATGACTGTAATCGTCTTACTTCTACGCACATTTCCCATACAAACCTCAACAAGTTTCCAAGCATTTAAAAGCCATAAGAAGGTAATTAGAAGTCCTTGCATTATGCAAAGCGCAAAGGTATCCAAAGCTGAGGTATACAAAAGTGGAAAGCAGAAAATCTACAAATTATACATAAAAAAGATGCCTAAGTAAAACTGTCCATTATCCAAGGTTAAGGGGGAGCCTGGTTTATAAGGTCATAAAAATCAACTTTTTTTTTGCGTTTTAAGCGATTCCTAATATATTTCAGAATATTCACACAAAGTTACAGAGCCTAATTCTCAATATTTCCGTAGATACAAAGCCAAAGGTAGGCGAGCGTTAGGTAGTTACGCTGTGATCGGACAGCTATAGTACAAACTTTATCTTCTTTTCTCGACTTTTCATTTTTATGACTTCTTTGAATTGGCGTACATGAATGAAAAAAAAAAAACTAATGAACCTTTGAAATGAATCATAGCTTGTTCCCTTCAGTATTAAATTCTCTTCTATTTGAACTAACAAAATAGATAAAAAAAAAATGTTGAAGATTTTTATACCAAGTTGAAGTGAATTTTTTTTTATAGAAAGGCATTTTTTCTTTAAAACCTCCAAAAATGATAATTAGAAATCCATTTGAATCTTTTGCTTTAGATAATAATTACGAGCTGTATCTTGTACGCCAGTTGGAAACTCCAGCGTTGCAGCGCTCTACTAATTTCTATGTTAAACATTTTTTTCAACATATTTTAACCAATACAAAATTTTTTTATACTTTTTAAGTGTTCGTTAAAAGATAGACAAAACTTTGCAGTGCTACATTAATTTTTTCCTTAAAAAAAAAAAATCGCAAAGAGCTGCAATTTTTAGACCTCATAAACCAGGCTCCCCCCTTAAGAGAAAAGATCTCAATGGTTAAGAAGACTAATAAAGGAAAGATAAAAATTAAAATATTCCACATTTCCACATCAACTCAAAAGAGTGCTGAGTTTTTAATGGATGCATATTTATGTTTATTATTAAAAATATATAAGTTCTACGAGAATATAAATAAATATAAATATTTTTAAGCTAAAAATTAGTGCAGAATACCTAAAAAATTAATAAAAGATCAGCCTTTAATATAAGGTGGGCCATGTAAAATTTGCTTTTTATATCGGCTATAAAAAAAAAGGAATCAATATTTTTTCAAACGTTTTGTTTTTATTTGGAAGATTGAACATTGTCATTTATGAATGAAAAATAATATCGTTCAAATGACTGCCGATGACGACTGGCTTTACAGTAAGCCATTCGATCAACCCAATTTTTAAGCACATTTTCTATTGTTTGGGCTCCAATTTCATGAATGGCAACTTCGGTTTCGTGTTTTAAAGCATCAATCGTCTCTGGATGGTTCGCATAGCATTTGTCCTTAACGGCTCCCCACAAAAAATAGAAAAATAGTCCAACGGGCTTAAATCACAGCTCCGAGGCGGCCAATTCATGTCGGAATTTCGGCTGATTATTCGGTCTTCAAAAACGGTAGCCAAAAGTTCGAGTGTAACTTTGGCAGTGTGACAAGTTGCACCGTCCTGTTGTAACCAAATGTCGTCCATGTCATCCTCTTCATTTTTAGGAAACAACTCGTTGAGCATGTTAAAAAATGGCCCGATGATGCCGCCAGACCAAAAACCGCACCAAACAGTGACTCGTTGTGGATGCATTTGCTTCTCTCTGCTTTGACGTGTGGATTTTCTGAGCCCCAAATCCGACAATTTTGCTTATTGACGTAGCCACTGATGTGAAAATGAGCTTCATCAGAAAAGATGATTTTTCGGTAAAAATGATCATCTTCGGTCAAATGATTTTCTGCCCATTTGGCGAACTGAAAACGCATTGGATGGTCATTAGGCTTCAGTTCTTGTACCAATTGAACTTTGTAAGCCTTCATACTGAGGTCTTTATGCAAAATTCTCCTCAAAGAAGTGCGTGAAATGTTCAATTCTTGAGAACGATGACGAGTTGAGGTTGTTGGATGTTCACGCACTTTTCGGCTACAGCAGCAATGTTTTCGGGTGTACGCACTGTAGGAGCACGTTCACGTGTTGTTTTATCCATTAGCGATCCACTTTCATGATCACGATTAACAAATTGATCCACAAACTGTCGTGTTGGCAAATCTTTTATTTTGGATTTTTTTTTTCAAATTTCTCACAGTTTGAGTAGAAGTCTCACCACTTTGGAAATAGGTTTTCAATATTTCCCAATTATGTTAAAGCGTATAGCGTCCCATTTCGTAAATCTCAAACCTTTAAGTAAATTATGAACACATTTGACATGTCATTTGTGTTACCATTCTCAAAAAATAGGTGGTTCAAAAAGCAAACGCTATATGGCACAACCTGTATGTATCTTTTTTTGCTTGCTAAATTCCTTCCCTTTTTCTTTTATTATTTTCTTTGCAAATAGTCTTGTTTTAAATTTATTTACTACGACGGAGGATAGCATATTTCCACCTTACAAGCTCACATGCACTTGCAATCTAGGAAACCGGCTACGCTTCGCCGTACCTCCCTTTGTAATCTCTCATAGGCTTGCAGCACATTTCATTTGCTGAGCTGGCCTGTTAATCCTGAAACGGATTTGGACACTCCTGCGAGTGATATGAGCCTATTACACACAACTGTAACGCTCTATGTTACCGCTAGGCTTTGCACTCACCGTCGGAGAGAAAGGCGAAATGGGGAAAAAAATGGGAAAGGCTTTTGTTGCGTTCAGTCCGCGACGAATACATTAAATTGGCTTTAAAATGCTTGCACACACATAAAATTGTGCTGCGTTGGAGTGGTGCAAGTCTGTCATGTATACATAAGTCCGTATAAATGCCTGTAAGTTATTGTTTTTAAATTGCAATATAAAATTATAGAATTTTGAGTATTAAATAAGTTACATAGCGTGCGTAGTTTTTTCATCGAGAAGGGTCTAGCTAGCTTCGGTGGATTTTGTCAGATTTTTCTGCGAGACCAATAAGACGAAATGGGATCAACAAATTTCATCAAGGGCAAAGCAAAGATCCCAAAAGCTCTCTGAATAGACTTTAATCTATTAACATATACTTAGATTGCATGAAACGGTCTCCAAACGAATACCGCGTATTCTATTCTGGACCGAACTAAGGACGAGTACAACAGTTGGAGAGTGTAGGGATCAGAAAGCGAAGAACTATTCCGACGAATAAAGGCTATCATTGCGAACGATTTAGAAAGAATAAAGTTTATGTGGGTGGTGAAGGTGAGCTTCGAGCGCCGAGAACCGAAACGCTCAAATTTAGCTATTAATATTGGGAGAGATACCCCATCAAAAGCCTTAGAGAAGTCTGTATAGATCGCATCCATTTGGAAACCTCTTTGAAATGTTTCCAAACAGTCCTCCGTAAAGACAGCTAAATTCGTTAATGCAGATCTGCCCGGAATAAACCCATATTGATTGCGACATAACAAATGCTTAACAGCAAAGTATATTTTGTCTTTGACTATATACTCAAATAATTTCGAAACTGTACATAGCTTCGAAATTGGCCTATAATTTTCAATATTATTAGGAACTAAGTTCCCGCTGTTTGTCAATAGATGTCGCCAGCCGTGTGCGCTAGTCGATTCTAACATAACCTAAACGTCATAAACCAAGCTCAAGCTTAGACATATGGCAAACAAACTGCTTCGATACATTAGTGATTTTGTTTTGGTATCCTATACTTATGGTTTTGTGAAAATGTCTGATTTTGTGCTGAATAATCGTCATTTGCGGGAAGTGTTGATTTTCCTCTTTCATTCGAAAAAAAACGGCGGCTGAAGCACATCGAGAGCTACAAAAAGTTTATGGAGATGCTGCTTTAAGTGAAGCAACGTGCCGAGATTGGTTCCGTCCCTTCAAAGACGGTGATTTTAATGTCGAAGACCTTCCGCGTGAAGGAAGGCCAAAAACCTTCGAAGACGCTGAATTGGAGGCATTGCTCAATGAGGATCCGTGTCAAATGCAAGAAGAGCTTGATTCAGTATTAGGAGTTACACGCCAATCCATTTCCAAGCGATTGCATGCTTTGGGAATGATTCAGAGTTAAAACCAAGGGCTGACGAACGTCGTTTTTTCGCCTGTGAACAACTGGCCCAGCTGCAAAAAAGGAAGGGGTTTCTTTATCGCATCGTGACGAATGATGAAAAATGGATTCATTACAGCAATCCAAGGAAAACAAAGTCATGGGTACTGTCCGGTCACGCTTCTATGTCGTCGCCTCGGCCGAATATTCACGCTGCGAAGGTTATGCTATGTTGGTGTTATTTATTATGAACTGTTAAAACCAAGCGAAACCATCAATGGGGATTGGTATCGACTTCAATTGATGCGGTTGAGCCGAGCACTGCGAGAGAAGCGGCCGCAATACGCGGAGAGGCATGAAAAAGTGATTCTACAGCATGACAAGGCTCGGCCTCACGTTGCCGAACCCGTTAAAACCTACCTGGAAACACTGAAATGGGAAATCCTACCCCACAGTCAGATATGGCGCCGTCCGATTATTACCTGTTCCGATCGATGGCACATGGCCTAGCTCACCAGCAGTTCCATTCATATGATCAAATGGCTTGATCCGTGGATAGCCTCAAAAGATGAACAGTTTTACCGCGACGGTATACGAGATCTACCAGAAAGATGGGGAAAATTAGTAGCCAGCGATGGGCAATACTTTCAATGATTCACTTGTACCGATTTTTTCAGAATAAAGTTGTATTTTTATTGAAGTTAAGTTAATTTCCAGTCTTCAATGAAAACTCCGGCGGAAAGTCGCATGTTGAAAATGTGCTTTAAAAGAGCTGGACAACTTTTAATTAGAATAACCGATATACCAACAACATCGGTACTACTGGACTGCTTAAGCTGATTTATGCCAACAATGACATCCTCGTCTGTCAAATTTAATTTCCCAAAGTTGATGGAAGTATCTAAATTAGGCGAGGTATCTTCATGAGCAAACTCAAAATCCGTATTGCCTGAAATAAAATTCGAAGAAAAAAAATTAGCAAAGAGATTGACAGCATCGGAAATGAAATTAGCTGAGACCTCTTTAAGATGAACGGACGCCAGTTTTATCAAAATCTCTATCTTTACGAAAAACGTCAAAGAGAGGTGTGTGGAAGAACTTCACATCAAAAAAATTTAGGACGAAAATGTCGTAATCCAATTGTGAACTCAAAATATAGATGTACTTATTAGTTATTATTATTAGAAGGCCATTACGCACTGCGACCAGAGCTGATCTATTGTGAAAGGCCTATTTTTGTTACCCTAGAGTTTTAGGCTTTTTAAAAATTTTAGCACAATTTTGAGTTTGTTGTTCCAAAGATTGCATGGAGATATTACGATACCACCAACGTGATGAAGTCTCTGTCTGCCCAACGCAGGACATTCACAAAGCACATGTTCTGAGCTTTCTATGTCCATTTCGCAAAAGCGGCAGACATTGGTCTCAGTTAGACCAATATTATTTAGATGATACCTCAGGCTGCAGTGATCTGTAAGATATCCTGTTAATAGACGCAGAACTACTCTGCTTAGTGAGAGAAGCTTGCCAGATATTCCTTTGTTGGGACTTAGGAATAGTTTGGCTTGACGCTGGCCGGCACAGTTTACCCAGTGTGCAGCAAGTTTTCTTTCTTCCCATTTCTTAAGGAATTCATTAATGTGGCCTTTTGTGAGTCCATAGAAAGGCTCAATATCAGTGAGTTGCATATTTGCTCCTTGTTTTGCAAGGTCATCAGCCATTTCATTTCCCTCATGTCCCGGAATCCAGCATAGTGTTACTATGTTGAGGTTCCCTAACGTGTTGAGAAGGTTTAGGCAATCATTTACCAATTTAGAGGTGATAGTTGTTGATAGAAGGGCTTTTAGAGCCGCTTGGCTATCTGAAAGTAGGTACGAGCAGATGTGAGTACCTCTCATTTTCCTGCTAAGGCATTCTCTCACACATATTTCAATGGCATGTATTTCTGCCTGGAATATTGTTGGGTAGAGTCCCATCGGAATCGATTTTTTTAATTTAGGCCCACGGATTTCTGCCCCTGTTCTACCATTTTCCAATTTGGACCCATCAGTAAACCATAGCTGAGAGCCAGGCTTGAAAGTGATAGAATTAGTTCTCCAGTCTGTGCGTTCATGAATTATAAGTTGGAAGTTCCTGAAGAGTATTTTAGGGTGATAGTATATCATCCCTATGAAGAATGGGACTATATAAGAAATCTTCTAAGATCTTTAAATGTCCTTTCATATCCCCACTTTTAACTTCAGATATACCTTTTAATCTTAAGGCACTCGAGCGAGCTTCCCTTTCAATCCAGATTGGAAGCGTTGGTATGCTCAGGAGCACACCCAATCCATCCGTGGGACATGTTTTCGTAGCCCCTGTAATATCAACACATATCAGGCGATGCAGTTTGTTTAATTCGTTTACTGCTTTTCTTTGCTTGACCTTGGGCCACCATGCTAAGGATGCATAAGTGACTATGGGTTTCATAACTGTGGTGAATGTCCAGAAGGTCATTCTAGGGTTTAGTCCCCATGTCTTACCAAAAAGCCTTGTGCAGGCAAAGAATGCCCTTGTGGTTTTTGAAGTAACTCTCTCAATATGGGAATTCCACTTAAGCGTTTTGTCAAGACTGACGCCAAGATAGTTCGCTTCTGTCGAGAGTTGAAGACGAGTTGAGACGGACTCAGATTTGCTCCTAATATCCAGCTGTGCGACGACAACTGAAACAATCGGAAACTCTTCGAAATTTTCTGCTGGTGGAAGTCTTAAATCCCCAATGTCTAGTAGCTGAAGCAACATTATTGTGATCGCAATGAGGACTTAAAAGTGAGAACTTTGCTACAACTGACCAAATTCAAATTTAATACAGACCTGCACATGCATACGTACCTATCTATATTTCGTTGAAATTACATTGATCCCAAAACCCACACCCAAACCGCGTGAGTGCACACCCCGCCGTTTTTTTTCGAAACTTTTTCGTTATATTTCTTATTCAATGCGTCCATATAAACAATGATATGGCGGCAAAGTTTTTCTTTAATTAGAATTATTTCTTTACATACTCGTACATTTGTATATGTGTATGTAAGTGCAATCATGCAATAGAAAAGGAATATATAACAACATACTTAACATTTTAAGTAATACAGAGAAACTTTAGCTTACCTACAAAAGCCAATTTTGTGTGCTGTGATAATCCACCAGCATGAGTCCGTATACTCGTATTTGATGAGTTTATAAGCTCTTGTCTATACATTTCATCATTATCTGGCCAAGATCTATGGTTATCACGTAATTGCAAGTTGGTGCCACTGCACTAGGTTGTTCAATAAGTTTGCGGGTCGATAAGAGAGGGCGTCGCTGCTAGCCTCATTTTTTTGTTATTCTTGGTAAAGTCTTCATATGAACGCACGTGAAGTTTCATTTCAATTTGTCAATTCATTCCTTGTTTACAAGCCATTTAGTATCGACGTATTTTCTATAATGGAAAAAATCAAGTATCGGGCAATGATTGAATTTTTTATTTTTGGAAGGTTTAAAAGCAAAGGAAATTTGTGGACGAATGTTGAAAGTGTATGAGGACTTTTCGGCATCAATTGGCACAACAGAAAGATGGGTTGCTGAATATAAACGTGGTTGTACAACTCTTCAATACAAACCACGTCAAGGACGTCCAAAAGCAGCAACAACATCATATTGGAAAATCGTCCAGTGACTGAAAGAGATTTAGTAGAAGCCCCAGTCATCTCATTGGGCATCGTAAGCAACATTTTGTGTGAAGTATTGGGTTTCAGAAAGCTGTGTGCACAATGGGTGCTGCATTTGCTAACAATGAAACAAAAACACAATCGATTGCGACTTTCTCAGCAACATTTAGAGCATTTTCGAAAGGATAAAGTGAATTTTATGCATCGATTCATCACTATGGATGAGACTTGGGTCTATCATTATGATCCTAAATGAAAACAGGAGGCTGAAGAGTGGCACGAACCTGGTTCTTCGATTTCGAAACGAGTTCATGTCCGGAAATCGGCCAAGCAGGTGTTAGCAAACGTGTTTTGGGATGCGGAAGGAATACTTGGAAACTGGTAAAACAATAAATTCTATATATTATTGTAACCTTTCAGACCAACTGAAGTAGACAAAATTCGTGAAAAGAGACCCAATTTGAAAAAGAAGAAAATAATTTTCATGAGGACAATGAACCACGTCACAAGAACATTTTGACAATGACCAAAAACCATGAATTAAAGTTCGAATTGTTTGAGCTTCCACTGTATTCACTAGATTTGATCCCTAGGCACTTCCGTCTGTTGCCAGACCTAAAAAAATGCACGAGTGGGAAGCGTTTTTCATCAAATGATGAGTTCTTAACAGCTAGGGGTGGGTATTTTGTAGCGCTTCCAGATTCTCACTTCAGGGATGGAAGTCATAAATTGGAATCTCATTGCAACAAGTTTGTGTATACGCAGCGAGACTATACCGAATAATGAAGTATATTTCATACCATAAAATTGTGTTTTCCTTATCAAACCACGAAACTTATTGAATAACCTAGTATTTGGCTATCATATGCAATTTCGCCGCAAACATTTTCATGCGGAAAAGTAGTTTTTGCTAAGATTTATCGTACTTGGTTCAACTGAAATAGAAGTGGATTTATTCGAGAGTTTTGTTCATCTTCTATTGGTGTGTCTATTTAGAAAGTTTTCGGAAACCTAGCTCCGACCACTTTGGCTCTTGGAGGGAACTTAAAATATCAAATTTTTTTAAAAGAGCGATTAACCTCTTGACGGACGAGCATAATTCTGTGGGAACTTATAGTATGCTCAGTGGTTGATCAGTCCTTACGATGAGCTTCTATCCCAATTTTTTGTGTGTACATTTTATGCCAGCCTAAGGGGCAGGGACTCGGCTCCTGTCGACGAGCTTGCCATAAAAAGAAAGTACGGTTCTAAGGTAGAAATCTGAGTAGATCTTTAATCTCTTTTGAGGAAAAGTAAAAATGTGATATGGTCCCTATTTCAAGCGTGTATTTGTTTCAACAGGCAATTCTATTCAAATGTATGGAAACCTGAAAGCTGTCACGCGTAACTGTTAGTTTTTTCCAAATTTATTTAAAAAACCTGTTTTCGGTTATGGAACTGTAATAATGGACTTTTTAGGCTAGATTGAGTTAGGTTGAGGTTAGCGGTTGCCCACTATGAGACACTCTCAGGCTCATAGCCCATTGCGAGGTCGCGTGGGGAACTTTTCGTTATCTCTCCTAAAACCATTGTGTACTTTTCAAAAATTTTTGATAGAGCGGGTCAGTGGCACAACAAGTGTGGGATCGTCACTTTCTCTTCCCCATCTAGGCAACTTCAGCATTGAGAGTCGGCCACAATTGTTGGGCGATTCTGCAGGTGGTTTCACCACACCATCTTTCATTCGCTGCTCTTACAATTTCCTAAAAGATAGGTAGCTTACATGTTTGCAAGGGCATGCTTATGTCTTTCTCTATGTACTCATCGGTCAATTTGGTGCTGAGTTTCGCTAGTTCATCGGCTCTACAGTTACCCTCAATGTCGCGATGGTCAGGAACTCATGCTGCTTCTATATGGGCAGGAGCTAAGCCATCGAATGTTGGACCAGTAGCTCAAGTGCAACAACGAAATGGAATAAGAGTCGCGTGCGCATATAGAACTGTATCAGACGATGCGGTTTGCGTCATCGCTAGAAAGCTCCCAATAGATATACTTGTGCAGGAAATGGGACAACTTCGTGACAGACAAGAAGTAAGGAGTAAGCCGAGAATTGAAGCGAAAGTTGCAGAACTTCTGCATTCGTTAGAAAAGTGGCAAAGAAGATATGGGACTCGTCTGCTAACGGACGTTGAACCAATAGACTTCTCCCCAAAATTAGCCAATGGGTGACCAGAAGGCACGGAGACGTAGACCACTACTTAACCCAAATACTGAGTGGATGTTTCTTGGAGTACCTCCATCGTTTTCACATGCAGGACACTGCGTTTTGTCCAAGCTGCAACAATGCAATAGAAAGCGCGGGGCACGTGTTCTTCAACTGTGATCGCTTCAACGAAGAACGCCGAACGTTTGAGTTAGTCTTGCGTGAACAGCTGAGCCCAGACAGCTTAATCAATAACATGTGTGCATCACATGACTGTTGGAGAGCAGTTACAAGTTTTGCAAAGCGGATAATGCAGCGCCTGCAACGCGCGGAGTGCAGCGCAAAACGCAGAGAAAAACAAATCAGCCCTCGATAGGAGGTGTACTTTCAACGAACTGACGACAAATCACAGACGGTCGAGTCATGTGCTCACGACGGCATGAGATGGTATAATACTACCGCAACGTCTTCTTTGCTGCAGATGCAAAAGAAACCTCGATAGCGTATAACATACATACGTGCATGTGAGAGGAACCTGAGAGCATGCCACACACACCACTGGTATGAAGGCACAAACACATTAGAAGACGAGTCTATAGCAGAAAGCAGGCTACAAATATGGTGTACCCAGACGTGGGTGAATAGTATTGGTCCATTTAATGGTCACCGATTAATGGACACATTAATGGGGCTTCCCGAAGTAATGCAAGGTAGTTCCTGGAAGGGAGTCTCCCCAGAAGAGGAGGAGGGATAGTTTTTGTGCCTACACCATTCGACGCAGTTCACGGCGGTCGCTGTAAGTGTGAAGGCATTTTGAACCCTCCTCACCAACCACAAAAAAAAAGCAAGGAACTCATGTTTCCTGCTTAGCCATGACTTAGCCATTTCGATAAGCGATGTGCGGCATTTCATGGCTACCACCTTGGAGGTTTGTGAGGGATTTTGTCGCCGCGTGGCTGTCAGTTAAATGTAGATATCATCTCCAGCTATCGCGTCACAGTGTCACGGCTTTCATTTTTGCCATCAGTTCAGCCTGAAAGACACTACAGTAATCGGGAAGCCGAAAATTGAAGGAGATCCTCAGATGTTTGGAATCGAGTTTTGAGTCATCTGTGGGATATTTGGCCGAGCTTCTCCGCCTATTGTGGCGTACGTCTTGATGTTGTTTCACAATTAGAGAGACCTACAGTTTTAAATTGACTCCGAACGGTAAATAGCATTTCTATGAGGTTTTTTTTCATAGCGGAGATACACTTAACGCCTTCTAACTTTTTAGAGCCCCATCTGTGTTTCACATTTTTCTGTCAGAAGGATCGCACAGATGGTTGAGGACTTCACTAAATTTGGTGTGTCTGCGCTATAACCGCGGTTGCCCGCTTCTTCTTGCTGGAATGTGTAACTGTGTGTTTTTGCAAATAATGCGCTGACTATTGTGCGGGAGTAAGGATGGAAAGGATAAGGTTTTGGGGTTGAGGAATGATATTTTTTTTCTTTGATTTTTTTTGGAAACTAGGAAAGTAGGTAAATTTGGAAAAGTCCGAGGACAGTGCTTTACGCTAGACTATTGAGGCCGTATTTTTTTATATATATTTATTATAATTTTATTATTAAGAAGCCAGCCGATCGACTTCCTTCATCGCTTTCATACATCACAGAATTCAATGGAATTTATTTTTTTCGAATTCGCACACAAAGAGATCATCGTTATTTTTCAATAAAATCGTAAAAAAATAAGTATCGGAATCCAAAGCTTTATGTACTAAAAATGCGTATCTAACTAAGTCAATACTATTAGAACATTATTATATAAAGGGTTATTTATTAGGGCCCGATCGATTTTAACAGACGTTTTGTTTTGGTGGCTTCATTAAAATCTCTTACTTATTAACGAATCAACGCGGTTAAGCAGCAATTCATCATTTTTATGAACGATTTGAGGTCAGGATTATATTTCGGCGAAGTGAATTGGCCACTAAGACCGCGCAAATTGACCCTGCTATACTTTTTCTTGTGAAGTTTTCTGAAGTCTCTGAGCCATACCGATAACCTATGATTAACTCAAGTGATCAAAGACAACACAAAGCAGGCCATTTCTCACATCCAGCCAGACATGAGTAGCAGAGTTATTGAAACGTGGACCACTCGAATATGTGATGTGGTTTGCCATCTGAGTTTTCCAAATAGAATTTGAACTTATCTCTAATATCCCACACACTGCTTGTGTTATCCCATTTCGATTCGCCCTTATTGGAGAACACAACATTTTATTGATATGTCTGAAGGTGTTAAATAAAAACGAATTAACATACAACAAGTAAAAAGGTGTCTAAGTTTGGATAGAGGAGAACTTTTTATACCCAGCGCATGTTTTTAGTTTATTGGATTAAGAAGTAGACTTAAAGCGATGAACATTCGTAATTGGAGAAATGAGGCAAGAGAGAGACTGAGTTGGAGTAGGATTGTTGATGAAGCTATGGTCCACCACAGACTGCGCAGCTAACAGAGAGAGAGAGGGAGCGAGAGAGAAGGAGAGAGTGACAGAGAGAGAGAGAGACAGAGAGATAGGGAGAGAGGGAGGGAGAGAGAAGGAGAGAGAGAGAGACAAAGAACATGTTTTTAGTGAAATATTGTAGTCACAGTCACACGTTCCGGCTGAGCAAGCGGAAAAGATCCTTAGATTTAACTCTATTTGAAGTGGTTTTCCCCAAAATATAAATTTTTCGCAAGGCTTTAGCAGTGTTGAGCGTCAAAGTTCATTTATGTGAACATTTTTTCAGCATTAATTAAATGGTACTTAAAATATACGATTAAAATAACATTTAAATGTCAAGTATTGGATTTTAGCTACATTAAAAATGAGTTTGAAAAACATCAAAAAACAAATACTCAAATATGACTCCGAAATGATCATCAAGGTAACCATCAAAAGATAATAGAAAAATTCTAAAATATTGCTCTATAAATACTCCTAGAAAGGTTCAAATAAAACTCCACGAAAGCACCGAACTTCATTGAGAATTATTTTTAAAATGTGCCGAATTCATTTTAAATTCAGTCTACTCGCCTAGAACGAAAATTCACTCATTTAGAGCTCCAAAGCTCTCATTTGTGATGGAAATGCTTTTTAGCTCATAAAAGAGTATTAACGATCGTTTAGGGATCCTTTTAGAAGCTGGGATGGACCATGCCTGTGTGTAATAGATGATGATAGGCACGTTATAAAGTGTATTTAAATTTGAAGGGCCCATATTGTATGTGAACCACACCTAAATCTCAGGTTTTTTTCTGCATTTCATTTGACATTTTTCAATTTCAGACTAACTCAATTTGAACCATGGAAAGATAGACAATCGAGCAACGCGTTAAAGTTATTCAGGCTTATTATGAAAACGGGCGTTCAAATCAAAATGCATATCGCGCACTTTCGAAGAAAATCATCTTCAGTGATGAGGCACATTTTCACCTCAGTGGATTCGTCAATAAGCAGAATTGCCACATTTGGGCGAATGATAATCCAAGAGTGATTGCCGAAAAACCAATGCACCCACAAAGAGTGACTATTTGGTGCGGTTTATGGGCCGGCGGCATCATTGGGCCGTATTTTTTCCCAAATGATCGTGAGATAATAACGAATTTTTTATGGCCCGAATTGGAAGACATGGATGTGGACGATATGTGGTTTCAACAGGACGGTGCCACTTGACACACAGCTAACGAAACAATGGCTCTTCTGCGTGAAAAATTTTATGGCCGAATAATCTCACGTCGCGGCGATGTCAATTGGCCGCCAAGATCATGTGATTTGACACTGTTGAACTTCTTTTTTGGGGTTATTTGAAAGAAAAAGTGTACGTCGATAAGCCAGCAACAATTCAAGAGCTAAAGGATGAGATAATTCGGCACATTAACGGCGTAGAACCTCCATTATGCCTCAGCGTCATCGAAAATTGGGATCATCGTATGGAAGTGTGCCGCCGAGGCCGCGGCATCCATTTGGCCAATGTTTTGTTTCATGCGTAATTGAGCCATACCAGTATTATCATAATAAGGAGAAATGACAATAATTTCCTAAAAAAATTGTATTTTATTCAAAATCAACGCCGGCCCTTGAAACTTAACCAACCTTTATTTTATAAGGCAGAATTAGACAAAGGTTTTATAGGAGATGACTACCGCGAATTGGTCGAACTCTGCGTAATAGTTTTGGGAGGTGACACAGAGGAAAAATTAGAACTAAGGCCCGGCGGAGCTGTGCATCAGGCACGATGGATGGCGAAAGCGATTTATTCTTTAAAAATATGTTTACTTCAGTCACAATGCAGAATGACTGCGCAGGATAAAAAGGCTCTACAAGATGTTTGCTTATTTTTCGGGCTCAAATGCGCAAAGGTGACCCAAAGACCTAACCAAGATTTGCGCTTTTTAGTGAACAGACAGTCATTCTATCACTGTTTGATGACGAAGTTGATAACCAAACTAAAAAGAAAGTGATTGGCGACTTCAACAGGGTCTAAATCTCAGATTTTAGCAAATATTATGCCTCGCCGACATTGCAACATTGCAACAGTGGCGCCAGCAAGAGGAAGCGGACAATCGTGGTAATAGCGAAGATACACGAAATTTAGCGAAGTCCTCAACCATCTGTGTGATCCTTCTGCTAGAAAAATGTAACACACAGATGGCGCTTCAAGCAGTAAGAAGGTGTTGCTCCTAAGCAGCGAAAAGTGGGCATTCCCACCACTTAGGACTGGTAGCGGCAGGCTAATCACCTACCCTGTCAGAAATCAAAATAGATTAACGAAACCAGCGCAAGACTGAGTCTTGTCGAGGCCCTATGGTTCCGAGTGAAGGGATCAAGGAAAAAAAAATGCACCGTCGAAAGACGAACTCACTTAAAAGTTGTTTGGTAAGTTAAATTGATTTTTTGTAATATTTTTAAATCTTTTGCGGATTTTTTGTTTTTGTTAATTAACTTATTTTTCCGTTTTTTCAGACAAGACTTGGATGATTTCGTATCGGAGAAAAGCAAACAATTTCTATCACGACAGCAGGTCGACGGCAATATTTTAAAGGCAGATGTCTCTTCGTGGCATAACAATGCTGCTTTTCTGGAAGCTTAAAGAAGAATAAGTCATTTGAGATTTGTGAATGATAAGGCTAAAAGGAATGTTAAATTAAAGCAAGATTTTAATGGATTATCACGGCTGAAAAAGAACAAAAATAGTTTATTGCTGCGCTATGTCCAGGAACATAAAAATTGTATCCGGACTATAAAAAAACCACCCTAAAAAGAAGTTACCCGACTGATTGTTATTATTTCATATTTTTAATTAAATATTACTGTTCACCTCATGTAATTTTTACGTTTATTTATTGTATATATATAGTGATTTTATAGCAGACCGAAATATCAGGACGAAACACGATTTTTACTGAACTTTGAAGCTCGGTCGGCACTAGTTGCAATTATGCTAGAAAAATGAAAGTCTACATTTGAGCATTAAAAAGCATTGGTAAAAAATATCCTATACATTTTCGAAATTAGAAAAAAAATTGTTTTTTTTCATATAAGGGATTCACTACTGTATAATAACATCATAATTAAGATTTGCATTTCAAAAACAAGAAATGCTAAAATTTTCATAGAATACTTCATTGTAACAGTTTCTTGTCTTACCGTCTTCCGTAAATTAATGTGAATTTTATAGTATTTTTAAGTTCGCTTCACTTCCAAGAATTATAAGTTTTTCGTTGTCAAAGCTTTTAACGCATGCAAAAATATTTCTCGAAACTCTTAGTTCATCTAAACTCTTAAGTACTTTTATCAAATTATTTTTCAGTTTTTGTCTTATTTTCTATCACCTGACGGCATTGCAAATTTCATCTTTTGTTAAATGAAATAATCTGCTGGCAACATTGCAGTCAGGCTTTAGACGTAAACTCAGCTGCTCCACAGTCACGTTAGGAATAGTTGACGACATTAGGGTACAATTTGATGAAGATAATCTAACACTTCACGGCATTTTGGCTTTTACTACAGCATTTGAGTTGGTAAATCTTGACCTTCTTTGCAAAAATCATAGATATTTTTTTGGAATTTTCGGATAGCTGTCTGAATTTTATGTATTAGCACCTACCTAGCAGGCAGATGGATTTAAAGTTACTTAAAAAATGAGATTTAACACAGCCATTTAAAGATTTAAAGTAGTCTAAAGAAATCGGGAAACAGTTTCCTTTCATTGCTTGAAGTAATCAAATTGTATCCTCAAATTATTTTCCATTCCCATATACTTTTTTATGATCGCAGCTGTTATGAGAAGAGTTGCTAGAATAGTTAATAAATTACAAATATTTAGTAGTGGATATTTTTGGAAATTTATTTAAGTTTACTATTGCATTATCATCAAGCCTCGAGGTTTTTCTTTTTCCTTATGCACTCCGCTAGTGAGAATAGGGCCTCGCGACAATACTCCGAATATTGTTTGGCCGATCGTGATTCTTTACGATTTTTTTTCAAAGTACATTTCCACAACTAACGTAAGCGTAGTTCTGGCCTTAAACGATTCATGATGACTTGCCAAACCTTACTGCACAGAAATGTTAACACAGTTTGACATTCTCAGCTGTCAAACCATAGTTATCGGCATCTTCTGTTCTAATGCAACTAAAAAACCCCCCAACAGCATTCAGCCAGACGCTCAGCCCGTTGGATCAAATGCAAGGCTTTCCAAGAAAATTTACTTCTTTGAGATTATGCCGCATACATTTGTCTATATTTGTTCTTTATATTCTACTCTAATTTCATATAAATTTGGTATAAATTTGGTGAATAAAGGTAAAAAATACCTTATTCGTCTAATGCGCATGGGTATGAAAATGTGTAAATCAAATATCAGGTATTCAGTAGTGAGTCTTTGTTTACGCACCCGACAAATCACGACTTTTAGTTATGTATGGTGCACCTACATACATACATACGAGTTTATTGTGTATGCAAATATAAATAATTTAAATAAAAATTACACGTCGAGTCTACATAGGAGCGTAGAAAGCAGCATTCGACACCTGCTTTGCATATCATGTGAAGTGCGATATGATTATGAGTGACTCGTTTGAATTATCTACATACAGAGATTATGCCACGTTTGTCGATTTAATTTCTACAAGTACTCCAGACATACATAGGTATTGAAATTCACACCCATTAAGCATCTGCATACATATGTGGACTTGAGAAAAGTAATATTAAAAATAAAAAAAAATGTTATACATTTTTTTGTTACAAATAAAGAACTACTCTACATAAATAACTACTCAATAATTTTGCGGAGTGCCTTCACATTTTTCAAAATTTTTTTTTTAGCAAGTAAATAAATAATTGGCGCGTACACTTCTGTTAGGTGTTTGGCCGAGCTCCTCCTCCTATTTGTGGTGTGCGTGTTGATGTTGTTCCACAAATGGAGGGACCTACAGTTTCAAGCCGACTCCGAACAGCAGATATTTTTATGAGGAGCTTTTTCATGGCAGAAATACACTCGGAGGTTTGCCATTGCCTGCCGAGGGGCGACCGCTATTAGAAAAATGTTTTTTATTAATTTTGCTTTCACCGAGATTCGAACCAACGACCTCTCTGTGAATTCCGAATGGTAATCACGCACCTACCCATTCGGCTACGGCGGCCGCCGTAGCAAGTACAGGACTTAATTTTCTCTAAATCTACCTAACCTTCGAAGAAATCTGACACATCAGCGCCAAAAACCTCAAGCTTGATTCGAGCGAAGGCCGGGCAGACGCACAGAAAGAGGTCTGTCGTCTCATCCTCCTCTTCACATATTGGGCAGAGTGTACTGCCTGAGATGTCTATCTTTTCCGTGCGCTTCGCCTCAAGTGGCCCATTATCGGTCCAACTAGCAGTCCTACAGTGGCAGGAGAATCTGCGACAGTCGGTCGAACATAACAGATAACATCAGTTTTGTCCATGTGCAGCCTCCCTCAGCCTGTCAAACACGCTTGTATTCACATGCTTACATTGGGTATGCCGGGGTCGATTCTGCATAAGTAAGAGCTTAACATTCTACAGATCGTAATTGGGCCAGAGTTCCGCGGGTCTCTCGGGGAAGCTGGAGCTCTTCATCTGCTATAGGTGGCGGTTGGACTCCGATCACGACATTCGGGAATCGAGAGCTTAGAAAGATAGTAAGGGTCTCCCGTTGAATGTCGTTTAATGGCTGTCAATATCAGTTGGTGGCCACGATATAGAATCACAGAAGTCTATAAAATATCTTGGCAAGTACATTGATGCCAGACTAACATTCAGAGAATATCTTAAAGCTGTTAGTGTGAAGACGACAAAGGTTAAAAACGCACTTATCGGCATGCTACCGAACTTAGGAGGATCCCAGGGTGCCAGGAGAAAAAGTCTTTCCACTGTGACAGATTCCATAATGCTGTAAGCCTCTCCACTCTCGACTGGAGCAAAAACGTGCCATTTTAAAGAACTACTGCAGGTCAGTAGAACAAGTGCCTTGAAGACCGCATGTTCCTATTGAACGGTGTCGGACGATACAATCTGCGTCATAACTAGCAAAATGCCAGAGGTTGTACTGCTCGCAAGGCGTGAAGCCGACAGACGAATTCAAACAAGCAGAACGTTCTATCCCGATAGCTGACTGGCAATCAATGTGGGACCAGTCATCAAAAGGCCGGTGGACGCATAGGTTGATCCCTTGGATTAACGAGTGGATCTGTCTGAAACACGGAGATGTTGATTTCTTCCTAACGCAGCTATTAAGTGGTAACGGATGTTTCCGAAAATATCTGCATCGCCTAGACTTAGCTGGTAGCCCTTATTGTCCAGAATGCTTGGACGATGAGAAGATGGTCGAACATGTGGCTTTCTATTGTAGTAGGTTCACTAAGGAACGCGATGACCGAGCAAGAACAACTGGTGTGTTTCTGACGCCCATTAACCTAGTTCCACAAATGCTTGAGTCGAATGAAAAATGGAGGGCAGTGCAAGCTTTATAGTGGAACTTCGCAACGCGAAGGAACGATGCGAGACGCGGCAGCAACCACAACTGTCGCATTTATAAAAAGAGCAAGACGAACAATAGACGAATATAACAGAGCTTATTGCTCACGACGGCCTCCAGACGGAATTAGCAAAACGGTATCCCTGTAGGATGAACCGTCGGACTTGAGGTGCTTTTAGTGTCGTTAAAGTCCCACACTAACTAAGGCTTTCGATTGCTTTTACACCTCGTAAAAAAAATGGCTGTCTGTATACTCTTCGGTCCAGTAGTTGTAGTTGTGTTTTATCCAGGAGCTAGTCAGCGTAGTTGAATAGATGTCTCCTGACGTGCCTCGGAGGTGGCTCAGGCTCTAGCAAGTGTCTGCAGGGTTCATACCCTCGGTAGCAACTTAGCAGAAATTGTTTACTCAGCATTTTGCTAAGCTCCTTAACCGATACCATGGAAGCCTAATTGTGAAGGTGTTGGAGGGACGACATCAGGAGACATCCCGTGGCTGTCCTGATTGCAGTATTCTCACATGTCAATAGCTTTGTCCACTCCGTATAACTGATGACAGGTGACCAGATGGGCGCAGTATAACTCAGACCGGGCGGTCAATTCTTTTAAATATTAAAATTTACAAAACAAGGTCTTATTGCCTCCAACAAAATTCCTACACGATAGTAAAGACTGCTAGAAAAGAAAGTTTAGGCGATTGTCAATTTATTTTTCCATTCCCTATTCATTTTCGATGGTTTTCTTGAATGGATGACTTTTTTTTCAATGGTGTAAATAATAAATATTGATCCAACGTAATTTAGCTTAGTCATGGTAGACGTTAAGAAGGACTGCCAACAAGGTAGTGTACTCTCTCCACTAATTTGGTGCTTTGTTGTGGACTCTCTTCTTAACAAACTGGAGGAAATTGGACACGTCCATCCGCTTAGGCGGATGATGTGTGCGTACTAATCGCAGGACCATCACTAGCCGCTATATGCAATAAAATGCAGGCAACAAGATTGATCATTGATGCGAATTGCATGGTCTTTGGTGAATCTTATAAAAAGTATCTCGCTACTTTTTACTAGGAAACGCAATACGGAAGGCTTGTTACTACTCCCCTTGAAAGGAGTAACACTGCAGCTGTCTTAGGGGTAATCCTAGATTGTAAGACGCATGTCGAGCAGAATGATTCTCGAACACTAAAATTCTTCTGGCAGTGTAAGAGAATCTTTGGGAAGACATGGGGTCTAAGACCGCAGTACACTGGTTCTATCACTCTGATTAGACCCATTATTACATACACCGCTGCAGTCTGTTGGAAGGCTACTATGGTTAGTTCCAGAGTAAAACCCCTAATCAGACTACAGAGAAGTGTGCGCTTAGGTATCACAGGTGCTATGAGTACAACATCTGGCGATGCCCTTAATGCCATGATGAACTTGCAACCTCTAGATCTTCAAATCCGGAAGGAAGCAATGAAGGCGCGTACAGACTCAAGTCAAATGGAGTCTGGAGAAAGGAAGTAAACACTGGCCACTGTCAGATTTGTCACCAGTTTTCGGAGCGGTGCACACAGTTCTCGATGACAGCGGATAATCGGGTGACTTATGTTAGCTTCGGTAGGAAGTATGTCGTTGTGATCCCAGATAGAGACCAATGGTTAAGTCCAGAGAACCTATTAACGAAACTTCCGCACACTTTCTACACCGACGGGTCCAAAACCAGCGATGGTAGCGGATCTGGAAGGTACTTAAACGAAGACACTAAGTACTTCTGCGCTACAGAACAGACGGCTACGGTATTCTTGACGGAAGTCTATGTCATCTTAAATGTAGCTAATTGAGAAAAGGTGGCGGGGTAGTAGTATTGGAATTTATAGTGGCAGTTAAGCTATACTGAAAACCCTTACTAACCCAAGCTGCTCTTCGAAGTTAGTCGGTGAATGTAAGACAAAACTGAACAGTGTTGCAAAACACAACAAAGGTAGTCTTATTTGGGTGGCATCGGTTCAACTATGGATTGCCGACTACATGAAATCAACCCATGGAAGGCGTTGGTCTGAGTTGAACTTCTGCAGTGTAGCTATGAGCTTTGTAAAAGATCCAAATAGGAAATTAGCGATCTTTCTCCTAAAACTTACTCGTAGAAGGGACTTGTAGGTGTTATCACAGGGCCCAACGCCTGTTGGCAGCATTTGGATACCAAGGGAATCATTGAGGACCCAATATGCCTGCCTTATCGTGAAAATGAAGGCAATGTAGAGCATTTTCTTTGTAGCTGTCCGGCGTTCTTTAGAATCAGACTTAAGCTGTTGGGGTGCGCTGTTCGGAGCATGGATAAAGTTCATAGTCTTGGTCTTCCGGATCTCATTCATCAATGAATGCAAAAGATTTGCGGAAGAGTGACCTCTTACCAATTTGCCCGCCCTAACATCCATGCTGTATCTATCCTCTATCTCTATCTCTTCCACTGTAATCTATCGGTTTGTAGTACAATGGTCTTCCTGGCTGAGACTAATCTAATCGTTTACAAACTTTTGAGTTATTAAAATATATTATTTTCTCAGAAGTACTCGAAACAGCGAAGCATAACAACTGTTTTGATTGTTTTCTGATACTTTCTGTGGTTTTTGAATTGTAAAAACATATATATAATACTATATAAGTATATATTTATAAGCAGTACTTCACTAGTCAGCGGAAAAGAAGGTGCAGTAGCAGTAAAAGTGATATGCTGGAAACAGTCACCGACGTACGTAGTCCCTTACTGCAGCCCCTAGAGAGCACAAAATTGAGCAAAACTCATCTGGTAGAGAACAATTGCGTTACGTTACATTGCATTTCATTTTCATTTATTGCCCAAAATCATTTTAACATAGGAGTTTACAAAGTTATTTCTAGGCTAAAGCAAGAAATAAGTGATTTCTCAATTTTACACTTTTTAACGACATAGTCAAAAACATCTTCAACAGAAGCCGCGAGCTTAAAAGAGGAAATGTGAATCCATTTTTTTATTGCTACAACATCCAGTTCAGTGCTACAGTTACCACCGTATACCACATCCGATGACTTGTTTTGCTTCTTAAGCCTTTTACCAGTCACAGTAGTCCACTGTGCAGGAGGCTGCGAGCAGTGTTTGCAGCAGCAGCAGCGAACGATCGAGAGTTGTCATCGGCAAAAATATGAGAGTAGCGTTAACTCCCATAACAGAGGATGCAGCAGCGAAATCAGCACAAACATTATCACTTACAGAAGTAACAGTGGCGAATGGGAGAGAGCCATGATCAGGTAATCGATGAGAGGAATTGGCATTGACTGATACAGTAGAAGACGGAGCGGGAAGTACAGGATAATCAGCAATAACATGTGGAGACGACGTTGGTATATCAGCAGAGAGCAAAGTTTTTCGTTTTGTTTCATTTCGTTTTGCTAAAATTTGTATTATGCAAACAAGTGCAAGCATTTTCGCGTAGTCCTTTAAATTCAGCAGTGAGTGTAGTCAGGGCTGAGCTTATTTCGTCGCAACGAAAGTTATGCTGAAAACAGTGACCGACGTTGGCATTCCTTTACCGGCGCCCCTAGAGAGCACAAAAGTGAGCAAAATCCATCCCGTAGAGAACAACGGCGTTATTTTAGTTACATATTTACACAATACAGGGGTGTGTGTGTGTATGTGTTTGGTTGTATCTACACAATGTTCCCGTAAATATTTTTGCTTACACACTTTTTCACACATCCGCGTTAGCAGTTACAATTTTTCATTGTTTAATAAACCAAAGCCAAAAACCAACAAATGCAAATAGTTCATTTATCTATAATTAACATTATTCAACAGTGTTTTTAAGTTATTTTAACAAAAATTAAAATTTTTCCTAGTTTAATTTGCAAATGATTTCGAAATGTACTGTTTGGCAACACTGTGTGGTGAGAGAGCAATCCTGAGAGGAATTTTCAAAAATCCTGCTATAAAATCTACGATACTACGATACGGAAGGGAAGTATCATAATTTTGCAATTACATGGGGATCTTATTAGTTTGATCGTAACAGCTGACAGGGCGCTGCGCTTACGTCGGTGACTGTTTCCAGCATTAACCTTGCTTTAATGACCTAAGTCTGAGAGACGTATGCTTTTTGAATTTTTTGCTCTCTCTCTCGAGAGTGTTTTCGGAGCACTAGGTTATTTTTAGTTTGCTCAGTCGTCCTCTAAGCCTATTATTATCAAAATTAAGTACTGCTGGACAACAACGAAAGGTAAAAACGCTGGAACGACAAGAGGTCCTCTTAGACCATGTACCAACCAGATACCTATGAAATGAGACTTTTTTCAATTTGAAACGTTTATAAACAAAAAATAGTTACAAATTTAATCTTCAAAATAATAGCCATCGCTAGCGACACATTTTTCCCATCTCTCAGGCAATTTGTGGATGCCGCACCAAAAAAATTGGCTATCTTTGGCCGCAAACCAATCATCGAGCCATTTTTTTGCTTCTTCGTGAGAATTGAAGCGCTGCTCGGAAAGTGCGTGGCCCATCGATGCAAAAAAATGATAATCGGAAGGCACCAAGTCTGGACGGACCATACGATCGTGTACGCTTGGGATTGGAGAAATACACCTATTTTTCATCACCCGTAACGATTCGATGCAAAAAAGACTTCCTTTTGAACCGGGAGAGCAGCACTTGGCAAGTGGTTTCACGATGTCGGCAAATCGTAATTTGATTGCACGAAATTCGACATTTTTAAGAGCGAAAAAAATGCATTGTTGTATGAAACGTGACAAACAATGAACTGAATATTGTTGACAGATGACAGACGAAGAAAAACAAGACATTTGGAAAGGTTTAAAAATACTCCTAGCGACATTTATGGACCAATAGCAGAAAGTCTCATTTCATAGGTATCTACTTGGTAAATCCCTGATTGAGCCCCTTTCCTGTTTCAGTTCAATTTTTACTGACGATATTATTATTCAAATTATGAAATGTTCGAATGCGGAAATATTTCTGAATCGTAAAGATAACGTGGCAAAACAATTTTTAAAGATTCAAATGAGCATGAAGTTGAGTAATGCTTTGAAGCGGAATATTAAAAATGCAAAGAGCTCAAATACACTAATAATGAAAACAGAGAAGAATCTGGACCACAAAAAAAAGAGGTTGCTCATATCGTCCCTCTATTAAATGACAAAACTCAAAAATGGTATGCGTTAAATGCAACAAACCCATCTGGGGGGAACAAAGAACTGTGTTCATTTTAATTTTTAAGCAAACGGCAGTTCCTTTTAGAAAAATTTGCTTATTTTATAAGAAGACTGAATTAGTTGGCTTTTTGTTTTTTTTTTTATTAAAAATGTTTGCTAGTAAATGACTTCAAATAATAAGAAAATATATGAAGAATACATGTAAGTACAAAAAAGCTAAAACATAGTTAAATAAATGCTGCCCCATAAAGAAAAACCATGCAATGTCTCAAAGACATGGATATCTTCTTAGTAACTTCCAATAGGGTTGTCAAAGTAGGGTTAAACGGCATAATTTTATATTTGTTACCATATTTTTTAATTTATTTCTTACCGACAATAATTTCCTCATTTCTGTAATAATATCACAGTGAATGACGCAAAATTAATTATCCAGTGTTGGTTTTGAATAACTTTTTTACTAAATAAAAACAAATGATTTTGATTGATGAAGATTTTTATTTCGCCCTTTATGCGCTCCATTGCTTGTCTGTTTGTACACAGCAGCTGTCTGGTTCACAAGAGCTAAATATGATTGACGTACGACGCCATTTGCAAGAATTATAAATCTTCCGATAGGGTGATTATTTGTGCGCCACCTTGTATATAGTTAGAAATATGCCGTGCAGTACTGCCAGTACTTAATAGTGGCGAATGAAATCCTACTCTGCATTAGAATGACCCAGTGGTGAAAGACTTGGCTTCACTTGATATCATCTAATTGGTGCCAGTTAACACGTTGTACTGCGAAGAAGAAGAAGTATGAAGCCAGCAGACGCCAAATCGTACTAAATGGCAAGTGAATAAATTCAATAGACCACTTGTTAACCATAACCGGCTGCTATAAAAATAGCACTGCACTAAAGCTTTTGTGAGAGCTTTTGCTGAACTTGACTAAAATGTTAATGTTGGGGAAATCTGGTTTAACAATCGGAACGAAAAGTTTCGTATGGGAGTTTGCTGCTACTAAGGCCAGAGGAAATGCAGCAGAAACACACCTGGCGGGCGTTAGTTACTCGCATAAATTCAAAATTTTATTCAGTTAGGCGTTGAACTAAGCGAAATAGCTTATCAAAAAATTTCCTCTAAAATTGTTGTAAAATATTTTCTTGAGTTGCTTTAATGGGTGATTTTTTAGCTATTATCTTTTTAAACGCTTGGTTTAAACAGCTGACGCACATTTAGTGTTTTGTTTCACTGTCAAACATCTTCAGTTTGGTCTATAATTTAACCATGAATCATTGAATTTTATTATAAAAATGCGTATTCTGTTAAGAAGGTTTATCGCGCGCTTCTTCCATTTTATGGTCAGTTTAATCGACCCAAAGAAGCGGCTATTCGAGCTATTGTGACTAAATTTAGAACCAAATTTACATTATTGGACATCAAACCACCAACACGCTTACGTAGAGGCCATCCAGATCGTGCGATATAACGCCTTTAGATTATTTTTTGTAGGGCTATGTTAAAGCTCATGTCTATTCAGACAAGCCTACTTCAATTAACGCATTGGAAGACAACATTAAAGCATTTATATGTGAGATACCGGCCGAAACATTGGAAAGAGTATGCCAAAACTGGACTAAGGGGACGGTACACACTGTACTGTTTTTTCCATACTATTGCTCCAAAAACTCAAAAACTATAGTCCAAGAACCACAGCAATTGCCTAATTTATTCATATGGTCATTCACTAGGCTTCAGCGAAAACGTTTCGACATGATTAAGGGGTCCTGGTGGCCTAGAGCTCGAAAATTTTGAGCACTAAAAAAAATGAAAGTCGATATTTAAAATTTTTACGCTTTTTTTAACTTTTTTACATACAAAAATGAAAAAAATATATATATTTTAATTTTAAAAATGTCGCTGAAGTTGACGCTCCCGAAAAATTGGAGCTGGACGGTGTTGTCCATTTTGGCTCTTCTATTTATCTGAAACACAAAACCAAAAAAAAAAAAATTAATCAGTATCACTGTAGCTGTGTCCCATACTAGAATTAAATAAAAAAAAATTGACAAAATGACGCGGTTTTGAATTTGACACTCTAAAAATCGGGGTTTTTCAGTTTTTTAATCAAAAACATAGGAAACAATTGAAATAATAATATGATTCTATTACGGACGTTAGCCATTGATGTTGTGAACAATATATTAAAGTTTCAGACGATTCGGTTGACAACACCAGGTCGAAAAAATTGTCGTTTCATGATAAATGAGTTTAAAGTTTGGGGTGCAGGAGCACGAGTTATGTATAAGCCTCTGTTAATAACAGAGCTAATGTTATTAACATGGCAATAACACAATAGTGATGTTAAGCAAATGTTAAACAATATAAACGATGTTAAGTGTTAAGAAGTTAAATGTTAAGAACTGTTAATGGAAAAACAATGTTGGGGATCATAAATAAAACAGTTTTAGTAACAACAAATAAACAAATAGTAAACACGGAATGTGGGATAGAAAAATACCATTGCAACTGAGCTTTTAGGTGGTGTGATGTTTTTTGTTTAACTGTTCATAAAATGCAGCTTTGTTTTAGGTAATAAGCAATTTATGTTAGAATGTACAGATTAGTCTTAAGTTGATGTTGAAAGTTAAAGTCATGTTTTCTGCAAACTACTCACTGTTTCATTTTAAATATATAATTCGCGCGGACCGCTCTCTACCTAGTGAATGGGCTGTAGAAGCTATAATATTGGGAATTTCCGCATGAAAATTTCATAGTATATTTTTAAGATGCTATACTTGTGAAATATTGGAAAAAACAAAAAATCGATATTTTAAAATTTCTAGACCACCGGGTTCCCTTAAAAAGCTAAAAATCGAGTCGCTGATTGTTTTAAGGCCATCTTGGATATTGATTTGAGTAATTGTATCAAGAATTGGGAAATCGGCTGGCCTTTATAGGTAATGAAATAGATTTAGAATAATAAATAGAGATCTTAAGAGTTATATGCAATTTTAGCTTACTTTTGGTTCATAGCAAATAAATGTATGTAAGTAGTAGTTACATACGTAAGGATGAACATTTAATAAGCTAACTCTCCCTTATGACTTGCCTTAAATTGTGTGTATACATACATGCATGTGCTTACATATCTATTTTTGCCAACATATGCGTATTGGTTGACCTATAAAATGTATTTAAATACTTTCCATGATATTCTTCTTTAATATTTCTGTTATATGGAATTATTATTCAGAGTTGAATACAGTTGTGCGAGGGCATTTAACTAATATTTTAATGTGTCGAAAATACATAAATGGGAGTTAAATTACTACCTTCCTTGGTACATATGAGTATAAACCTCTAAATACCCAGTTGGAAAATATGTAAGTAAGTTACTAAGCATCCATGGTTTTTGTTTTTTAGTTTTTATAGTGACACGTTTAAGTGAAATTTGCGGAATGCAAACCGTGCAAAAAAAAGAACGAAAAAGGCAAAATACTCACGAAGCTATGGGCCAAATATAGTAAAGCTACATTTCTAGTTTTTATCTCTGATGTCACAGTTTTAGTAGAAGTACTTTGAAACTTCAAGGATATATTTAATTAAGAGGATTTTCGATAAATGTTTTTTGCCAGCCAATTGCTTTCTTTTACAAAAATAAAAACATAGCATTAATACACCATGTTTCAACTTGACTGTAGCCAAATTTCAAAAAAAAAAATTAACAATTGTAAAAGTTGTCGCTGTTTGTGTGGAGCCCGTTCTGCAGAAGTCCCTTGCGCCGATCATCACAAGTCCTTGGAGATTCATCTAAAATCAATCGGACAAGAGAACTTAGTTTTATTAATAGATAATCTTGTGCCTGATCGAAGCTTGAGCAAATATTTTTCAGATTTTCGAGAAAAAAACCGACAATTAATTGTTTGAAATAAAATCGAAATTTTTGAGGAAAAAAAATCCTTCGATCAGGCGCGAAAAAAATCCAATTTTTTTTTAATTCTGACTACCCCTAATCGCTTAAAAAGATATTTAAGAAATTTAAGGTGATTTAGAATAATAATATGGATATATTAAAATAAGAGAAACAATTCTGTGAAATTGAAAAAAAAAAATATGGTGAACAAGGATGAAGAGATATTCAACTTGTCCTTTTAAAACTTTATCCTGAAATATCTTTTAAATTTTCGACACTTGTTTTTGCAAAAATAAAAAAATACATATCACCCATGATGGAAAAAATAATGAGATGGCGCCTATCGTGGTCCCGTTACTTTGCTCTCAGCGAATTTGACAACGAGCTACGTGATTTTAGCACCAGTATGGCCAGATTACCATATTCATAACTTCATTTAGCATTTTTTTTTGTTATTTAGTTCTTTCTTCATGACATTTTTCTAGCCTGTTCTAATTAAAATGTAACGTTTATAATTTTGCAAAATATAAATATTTTAATAATTAGTCAAATAATTCACTCAGTTTTATTTAGCTTTACTTTTTTTAACATCTGGTAGCATTGCCCGCGATTGCAGTTGTTGTTGGTGTTCTTCTGCTTTCAGCAGTCAAATCTCTCTCTCCCTACTGCAGTGTTGCCTAGCCTTGGATATAAAAACGCACTAAAATGCCCATTTAAAGAAAATAAAATACAAAATTTTTATTGAATTATTTAAAGAACTTTGTATGCGTGACAAATTATTTTTAAAATGTGCGTTTTTTTAAATAAATGTGTTATGGTTATGTACAATTTAATTTATTAGTTTTTTTTTTTGTTAAGCGAAACTCTTTCGTTAAGGGAACGACTTTGTTTGCTATATTTGAGGTTATGTAATTAGATAAGGTACTATTTTTATAAAAATGCTTGGTTTCTTCAGTATTTTTTGGTTGTTTGTGGCTTAGTTTTACATGGAATACACCTCTTGATGCCCTATGTCCCACTAAGGATTGATGGCCGGAAGAAACGATTACACCTCTATGGTTTTAATCCGCATTCAGTAATTTCAAACGCTCTTTAAAATGTGTAAAAAGGTTTTCAATCTTAAGAGAGTTGAGGGAAGAATATTTAATATTCTTGCATAACCTTAAAAGGAGCAACAAATCAAATTCACACTTTGAAAATATCAAATTTTATAAGAACCAACAAATTTTCATTAGCTCTAAAATCTTCTCGGAGTGGTCTTTTTTAACCTTCTTTTGTATAAAAATACAGTTTTTTATAACTTAAAGTTTCGGTAGCTTTAAATTAAAAAAGAAACAAACACGAAACTTCAAAATTTTCGCATTTTCGGTATAAAAAAGCACTAAATTTATTGCGAAGAGCAAATGGTTGGCAATACTGCACAACTCGGAAAAACGTGACGTCACGCACTCTTGATGGGCGAAATCTTCTTTCTATCATTCTTGTATATCACCTGTACATTACTACGTCCTCGAATTTCGATCTTCTAACTTTGTCAAATTTGTGTAAATAAAAAAAAATGTAACACTTCTCTAAATATCAAAGCATGTTTTGCATCGTACGACAAGAGACAAATATCATAAGTTGTTTATCCTAGTTTCGGTAGTATATTAATTTTTCCATGTGCAAAATTGACGGTGTTATATGCAAGGTGGCGCAAAATTAATCATCGAATTTTGTTTTTGTAACATTTTTTTATTACATAAATTGAGTGATAGAAGTATTCATTTGGATCATTGAACGCTCCATTGCTTGCCTGTTTGTCTGCTGTCTGCCAGTTGTTTAATTCTCAAATAACAAATATGATTCACGTACGACACCCTTTCCACCGACACGGTGAGTAATTTTGCGCCACCTACATACATTAGTCTCACTAGCAGGAATTACATTTATCTAGCGCAAATAAAACACATTGGAACTACTTATTAAAAAGTAGCCAGTAGCTATTCCCTGCGTTGTAAACTGCTAAGTTAGTTGAAATCCTTTTTGCCATATGCACCCATGTATGTACATATGTATGTATGAATGCATGTACAGTGTGTAACTTTAATGCTCGGTTTTTTGCTATATGGTCCTAAAGCATACCGGTCGGACATGTTTCACTAGTCGCTCTGCATTTTTGCTATAAAGTAATTTTTCATATTACATGAAATGACATTTTAGTGTTAATATAACAAAATTATAAGACTGTGTCTTTAAGCCATACTATAGCTATAGTTATAGTTTGAATTAAATAAAAATAAATTTAAAAATATATAAATATGCCGTGAGTGTGGATCAAAGGTTGATCATCCTCAATCGGAAGTGCAGTGTGCTGAATGTCCGCCGTCTTTATTTGGCCATCTTGTCATATTAAGAAAGCTTTTGTGCGTTATGCTTTGCGTTCTTTAAATTTCAATGATCTAATTCCATCCTATAAAAGTCGATGCTTGCTCATTAATCTAAAAACACTAGCTGTTAGAAAGACTATTCTCTCCATCACTATCCTTTTCGATTTGATAAGTGCGGTCATTGACTCCCCATTGCTACTTGAGAAAACCTATTGCAATACTCGTATTCCTCAGCGAAGCTTACAGAATCATGATTTTTTCTGGTTAGCGATGGCAAGAACTAGTTAAGCTTCCAATGCTCCAATTTCTAGAACTTTGGGAGAATTTAATTCGCTTTCAAGCCATACTGGCCTAGATTTTTCATCAACAAAGAACCACTTCAAATTGGTACTAAATTCTTAGTACTATCTAATATTATTTCTCTGTGAGTTATAAGAAATGTTATCTTTTTCTTTCACTCATTACAATTGAAATTAAGGGTTTTCCAATAGCAGGTGTTATTTTGAATAGGATTGTGCTATCGAGAGATGATTAATGATTTTTTATGGCTCGAATTGGATGGTATTGATCTGGACAATGTTTATTTTCAACAAGACGGCGCTATGTGCCACACAAGCAACGAAACCATTGATATTTTTTCTTTGGGCCCACGTGAAAGAGAATGTCTGCGCCAACAGCCCAGGGTCGATTCAAGACCTCAAAGATGGAATTCGTGAGGCTATCGAGGACATAGGGTAGCCACTTTGCAATTTGGTTATGGAAAATTTCATGAAAAGGATATTGTTCTGTAAGCGTGGTCATGGTGGTCATTTACCTGATGTGATTTTCCACCATTAACGGCATACCTTCCTCTTATAATGAAATAAATATCCGATCATTTATTAAAAAATTGTATTTTTCTTTGAATATCAAAATAACATCTCTTATTGAAAAACCCTTTAGTTAATGATAAGTTTAATTGTGCTGTGTAAATTATTAGTATTAATCTATTTTTCACAGTCTCTAAGAAATGCATACAGCATTTTTAGGCTATTAGTTGAATAAAATAAATAAATAAAGAAATTTGAATTATTCTGAAAAAAAATTTGAAAAAAAACATACAAATTTTTCCATTATATACGAGTTTGACGCAAGGCGAATCTATTAAAGTTGATATCGCTAAATCAGCTGACAAATTTTGTTTCTTTCGCCGTGTCCATGTGGCTGTCAGCCCAGAATGAAACAGGGCGAATTCATTCTTTGTTTTCCACTTTGCTTTGACAATCAAAGGTACAAAACATTGTTGTTGGTCTAGTGGCACCACCTTTAATGAATACGCCTTGAATTTGACGTATTTACTTCGATTCAATATATTGGCAATAGCTTAAAAAAATTTATTTGCCATAAACAAAATAGGACAAGGAACGAAAAATAGTCCGCAGTCCATCCAACATTAAACTTAACAAAATTAATATTTAGTACTAAATCCATTGTTTCTACGGACAACGGATAAACGATTTGGCATGTTTTTAATAATTTTTTGCATATTATCTGGCCCGATTTTCGCCCATTCCTCCTGTAACCTTTCTTTTAATTCCCTGGTAGCAGCGACTGGTCTCTGTCACGCACGTAGCTGCAGCTCGTCTCTCAAGTATACAGGGTTTGATTGAAGAGATTGGTCCCCGTAAGTCTCCTTGAGTAGCCCAATGTCTTCGGTACTCGTTTTGTTTAGCTTTACGCAAAATTTGATCGAGTAGCGTTGCCCCAACGATCACTGCATTTTCGCAAAATCCTAAAACAGCTCTCACGCGCGGAGCGATGTTGACTGCACCGCTGTTGCCAGTGAACTGGGATCGGTTTCTGGTGGAAGGGGAAGGTCCAACGATCATTTTCCCCCACCAGCCGAATCGGTTGATTGCTTGGCAGACGCTCCGCGCGGGAAGGCTCATTGCTTTTCAATCAAACCTTGTAGAGCTTGGAACGGATGATTGGGAAGGGATAGCAATAACTGTCGGTCACCCATTCTCGTAAGATATGGGCTTTATGCTCAGGGTCATTATCTTCGGTACAGTTTCAAATTAAGTTTATTTATAATTCTGACTGTTTCGGATTCCTTTTCAATTTTAAAAATATATTTCCTTATTCATACTCGCTTCTATAAAACCTAAATTGCCGCTTCCTCTGTATGAAATATATCCCGAAACCATTACATGCCCACCACCGTTTTTTAACGCCGGTTTCAAACCTAGTGATTACAAGTGATGAGTTTTGCTGCAATATGAAAAAACCGAATATTAAAGTTGCTCACTGTAAGCGACCACATAAGGGAATCACTTTCGTTTGTTCACCTGTCCACCTTCATTCAAGGCAGTCAGGCAGTTGAACAAAGAGGGTTGGTAGAAAAACTTTAAATAAATAAATTTTGTAATTGTGGGAAAATTTAAAACAAACACGCGCAGTGTTGCTTATTGATTTCAATAAGTAAATCAAATGTGCCGCGATTGCTCGTCAGTTTAGTTGAGTCAGTTGTTCAAGTGACACAAAACACAAAGGATGTATTAAATTGAAGTTTTTAAGAATTATTCAGTTACAATAAAAAAACCGACTGGGTTGCGAAAGTAAATTTTTAACAAATTTTAAAACAAAATGTGTAGCTTAGAGGACATTAATGGTGAGTTGGAGGTTGAAGTAAAGTACGTTTGTACATAAATATTTTTTGTTTGTTTTTTTTTTGTCGCAAGTGCAGCACTCAGCCATTAGTTAAGTCTATTGTACTACACTTGGATTCCCTTTTAGTTTTCTTTAAATCTACTCGATCTCCGAAGAAATCTGAGTAGATCTTGTGGTGCGAAGGAGCGAAGGAGAAGCGACCATCTGCTTCTTAACACATCAGTGTCAAAGACAATGTAAAATGTTACTAACTTTTTAAAAAAACGTGTAAAATCTCAAAATGATAAATTGAGATCGTCTCAAAATGATATTTTACACTCTTCGATTCACTCTCGTCCGACTGCATTTGTCGCATATTAAGAAAAAAAAAACTGGCGCGTGCTGCCAATCTGAATCATGGCCACCTTGATCAAAAAGTTTCCGGAATATATTCAGAAAATTAAAAATACAAGTTTATTCCTCAAAAGTAATAGTATCGCCCTCAAAGTACTGCAACGCATTTATGCCAACGTTTGATCCAGCTCTCGAGATATTTCTGGAACTGTATTTTCAGTAAAGCCAGCCGAGCCATTTCCGATGTTTCCACTACTTCCTTTCGGCTTTTAAAACGCCTTCCAAGTAATGCTTTTTAGACTCCATCAAATTGGAAAAAATCGCAGTGAACCATATCAGGTGACGGCAATCGACCCGTTGGAATGGTATTCCTTTCGTTATGGCTCGACAATTCACGGATACTGATGGCGCTGTACGACGGTGGGTTAGTGCAAAATCTACGAGTTGTTTTCCCATATATTCTTTCTTTTTTGGCGAATTGCTTCACCATGAAAATTACGTGCTTTGTTTTGGTCTTGGTTCATTCGAAGCTCTTCACTCACTTGCCTGGTGTCTGGATTGCGTGTCGTACTTATGAGCCCTCGTCTCGTTTGCAGTAATGGAAATAATATCTTTGGCGATATCCATGCAATCCTTTTTATGAATAAAATTTAGGTCCTTTGGGACCAACTTTCCAGCTTTCTCCCTGATGCGGTTATTAATCAACTTTTCTTACATTTAATTGATGTTTTACATGAGTTTTCGCTGTCGACGGCCTGCCACTACGCTTCTCATCTTCGTTGGACTCAGGAACACTTCTGCAGCTTTCATTCCACTTGTCAACGGTTGTTTTCTTTAGCGTATCATTACCGAAATACTTTCCCAAAATACGAGTATCTAAGGTTTTCGCAACATTGAATCCATTTTTAACGCAAAATTTAATACAAACTCGTTGTCACAAATTCAAAACCATTTTAAAACTGTAAAATATCTAAAACACGCGCAGAGGTAGATTTAAGATGGAGTAACTTTTACAAATTTCAAGCAATGGCGGCATAATTTTGATGGGAATGTTAATCGCAGATGTGGCAACGTAGCAAAACAAAAAAGCAGAACTTAAATCAGTTGAAAGTGAAAGCTCTTTGTCGCGAAACGAAATGAATCGGTTAAGGCTTGAACAACGTTCGAAAATATTGAAAACTTATTACGGCTGTGGAGCGCAGTTAGCGTTTATTGAAAAAAGTCAAAATCATCCTTTCTGAAGGTTCGCATTTTCATTGTTAGCTGCTGGAAACATCAGTAAGGTTAAAGGTGAGCGCTAAAGAGGGATGTTGAACGATTTGTTGTGGCCGGAAGTCGTAGGCATGTACCTGAATGCACTTTGGTTTCAGCTGGGTGGCGTGTAATGCCACACAACCATGCCACTATCGATTTTTGGAGCGTCAAGTTTGGTAATCGTGCCATCAGCCTTCTCAGCGCATTAATTGCATTGTGGCTGCGGAAACAAGCAACAACAAAGAAAAACACACAGTACACTTTGCATCAATGGGGCCAGCAAGAGGAAGCGGGCAGCCGCGGTAATAGCGCAGACACACGAAATTTAGCGAAATCTTCAACCATCTTGGCGATTCTTCTGCTAGAAAAATGTAAGACACAGATGGCGCTTCAAGCAGTAAGAAGGCGTTGTTCCTAAGCAACGACAGGTGTTCATTCCCACTACTTAGGACTGGTAGCGGCAGGCTAATCACCTACCCTGTCAGAAATCAAATTAAGTAAACCAACGGAAGACAAGTATTGTCAAGGCCCTATGCTCCCGAGAGGAATGAACAAGGAAAAAACAAAAAAAAAAAACTCGTATGTATGATATATGCAGATGAAATTGGCATTATTGGCCTCGTCATCTGGGAGGTGGCAACCAGAACACACACGAAAACCAATGAAAAGAGAGTCAAGAGGCGAACGAAGCAAAGTATGGTACGTTTGTCCTTGTAGGAATTCATCTAGCTCCATTCTTTTCTAACCATTTACTTATCACAATTACTTTGTTTGTGCTGGCAGAGTTTTGAGTGACTTTTTCAAAGAAATAAAAAAAACGAAAAAATATCGAACTCGTGGCGTATTTTCCCTAGAGTCCCACGCATCCACTCGTTCTCGGGCCATTAGATTGACGGGTATCTCCCCTCTGATCACAAAAAGGGCTCCGTCTGAGACCGGGCGGTAGGCTGAAGCGACTCTGAGTGCCGCTGTTCGTTGTACAGCATCCAGTCCTTTGCGCTTGGTTATGCAGCGCATCGCTCATATTTCGCTGCCGTACAGGAGTATTGCGTTTGTGGGGGTCATGATCAACCTTTTTTTACTCTGGGTTGGCCCACCATTGGTCATCTGCTCAGCATTCTTGTGATCTTCGCTGCTTTAGTAGTCGCGTGCCGTATTTGAACCCAGAACTGAAACCTGAAATCTAGCTGAATGCCCAGGTACTCCACTGTATTTTGAGCCATTCAGGATGTGCTGCCTAGGTGCATGCTGACCTCGAGTGACATCAGGATTACTTCGGTCTTATGCTCGGCGAGCTCCAGGCCATGGTCCTCTAACCACAATCGCGGCCTTAACATGACTTAGTTCAGCTTGCTCCACGAGATATGTAACATTTTTGGGTAATCGTGAGCACCTTGACGGACCGCAATACAGAAATTGGTGAAAAAATTCGAGCTGTTGGGACAAGTTAGTGATGTGACCAATAAAGCCCGTGCACGTCGCTTAAGAACAGCCGAAAATATTGCTGTTGTAGCCGAAAGTGTTGAAGAAAACCCGAATTTGTCCATTCCTCGTCGTTCATTGGAATTAGGCATTCCACAAACGTCATTACACCGTATTTTGCATAAACATTTGGGCCTTAAGGCTTATAAAGTCCAGTTAATACAAGAACTCAAGCCGGCCGGTCGTCAACAACGTCGTTTCTTTGCTAAGTGGGTCATCGAAATGCATGAAAATGATCTGAAATTTCATCGAAAAATCATCTTGAGTGATGAGGCCTATTTCCATCTCGGTGGCTTCGTCAACAAGCAAAATTGTCGGATCTGGGGCTTAGAAAATCCAAGAGTTATTGTTGAAAAGCCTCTCTATCCTCAACGTGTGACTGTTTGGTGCGGTTTTAAGGTCCGGAGAAGATGGAGCAACAGTTACGGTGAGTGGATTGCGCTATCGTGAGATGATTAACGATTTTTTATGGCCGGAATTGGATGGCATTGATCTGGACAACGTTTATTTTAAGCAAGACGGCGCTACGTGCCACACAAGCAACGAAACCATTGATTTTTTATCGAAATCACACCTCTTATTGGAAAGCCCTATATAAGTTTTTCTAGTATTTTCCGACACTGTCCAGCATGCAAAGCGGGTCTTTACCCTTACTGATTAGCGTTAGCTTCTACCTTTTCTACAGCTTTTCCACAGGAAAATGCTTTGAGCAATGCACGCATGGTAAACTTCGAGCATCACATCCCGTCGGGTTTCGGCCACTAGTTGGAGAGCTTCAGCTGGAACGCCATCTGGGCCAGGAGCTTTGTTCCTTTTGAGACTTCTGGCCGCAGTTTTAAGCTCCTCTTCAGTGAAGGCCGGAGGCGTATCGTAATTTTGAGAATCTCGGTCTCCGCGCAAAAATAATATACTTATATTAATAATGTTTGGGCAAAAAGAGAGGCATTATTTTCTGGGTAGATGGCTGTAGTGATCGATATCTCGTAAAGTATCGATCAAACAATTAAAAGTTAATGCTCGTTGTCAAGTTGACAGTTCTCACTAAACTTTTGATGTTTTGTTTGTTCCATTCAGTTGTGAGTTATAGGGAAGTCAACAAAGAGAAAATTCGGTAAATTATACTGATTTTCTTTTATAATGGCGAAAACTCAAGCCAGGCCACATAAATTGAGAATGGTGCCGATACTGTAACAGGTAATTACGTGCAATTTGGGTTTCGTCGATTGCGTTCAGGCATTTTTGGTGTTAAAGAAAATGTCGATAATGTCGGTAAAATCACAAAAATAATTGAGGTTAACCGGGATCTTAGTAGTCGTAGCATCACCCAGGAGCTAAAGATCGAGCATAAAACAGTTTGAAATCACTTACGCGAAAATTTGACGTAAAAATGATAGATTCTAGAAGAAGAAAATGTAAATTCAATTTGTGCCTCGGGTTTTTGCGTATGATTGCTACAATTTGCTTGAAAAAAAGGAATATATATTATGCGAAAAACATTCTATACTTAAATAAACCGCCAGTACTTAAATAAATATATAAATACTTACTGATTTCAGAGAATCCTGATCGGAAACTTCACACAAACTCAGCAGCCTCAATAATTGAGTCCATCAATGGTGATTGTGCCGGCGGATATGGGCAGGAAAGTGTATACAATGACGTTAATGAAATCAATACACCTCCAAATACAATAGTCACAACCAATAGCATTGACCAAACTGCCAATAAAACTACCAGCGCACACAAAGAGACCATGAACAATTATCATAGCAATGCTTCAACAACAGGCGGCGTTACTAAAGCTACAACAACGCCAACAGCTATAAATCCCACTGCAAACAATTCTTTTAGTACCTCAACACAACATTGCAATGAACCAATTGCAGTAAGCACCACATCAATTGCAGCCGGCACCATGGCCACCGTCGCAACCGCAAACACAACCGCCAACACAACACCAATTAGTGATTTCTATCGAAACGCTACAATTCTTATCACTGGCGGCACCGGTTTCGTTGGCAAAGTACTTACACAGAAACTGTTGCGTGCATTCGAGGTGCGCAAAATTTATACGTTAATCCGTTGCAAAGATAATATGAGCGTTGAGCAGCGTTTGGAGAATTTCTTCAAGGAATCGGTGAGTGCGAAGGAATGTTTATCGTATGCGTGTATGATTTCGTTTACAATTTTTTACAAACCAACCGACACATTTTTGATTTGGCTAATTTTTTGCGAGTTCGCCATACGAGGTGTGTTCAAAAAGTATCGCGAATTTTGTGTTTTTTCAAAAATTATTCATTTATTCATTAAAATCTATTTTGTCCTCTTCAAAAGTAATCCCCATGAGATACTATGCCCTTGTGCCAACGTTTTTTCCAATCTTCGAAGCACTTCAAAAATCATTTTTTTTGTTTATCTTGTTCAGCTCTTCCTTCGATGCCATCTTTATCTCGTCAATCGTAGCGTAGCGTCGTCTTTTCATGGGCCTTTTCAGTTTCGGGAACAAGAAAAAGTCACAGGGGGCCAGATCTGGGGAATGCCGAGGCTGAAGCATCATTAGTGTGTTGGTTTTGGACATAAAGTCGCGATGCTCGTTATCGTGATGCCAGAGCCAATTTTTGTTCTTCTACAAATCCGAGCGTGTATGGCGGATTACTGCGCGCAAATTGCGCAAAACTTGTAGGTAATATTCCTTATTGGTCGTTTTACCCTATGGCAGGAACTCATGATGCACAACGCTTCTGCAATCGAAGAACATCGAAGAAAACGGTAAGCAAAACTTTTACATTCCACCGAACATGGCGCGCTTTTTTCGGTCTTGGTTCGTGCGGCCGCTTCCATTGAGATGATTGAGCTTTGATTTCCACGTCATAACCGTAAACCCACGATTCATCACCAGCTATGACCCTCTGGAGCAAATTTGGGTCGTCGCGGACAGAGTCCAACATCTCATTAGCAATGTTCATGCGATGCTGCTTTTGGTCGAAATTGAGCAGTTTTGGTACGAATTTTGCT
>JAYXIM010036053.1:0-34874 GCA_037575425.1 Anastrepha fraterculus | reverse complement strand
AATTAAAAAGGGAACCCGAGTGCAGTACAAGGCACTTAATTGTGTCTGAGTGATGTACTTGCTAGTCTGTCCCGACAAAAAAAAAACCGTGAACCAGTTTTTCCAAGAGTTTAGGTGTACAAGAGATTTTGTAGATAGGGCGATCATTTTGTACATTTGAATTGCTTCCAGACTTATAAAGGTGTGACAAAAAAATGTTTTCAAATTATCAAAAAATTTCAAAAAAATCAGTGATTCGTTAAAGATAACGGTTGGCCTAACCATGTAGCACAGATTTTTTAATAATACAAGTATAGGAAAATAGGAGAAAGTCCACTCCAGAACTTGGTTCATTTGCCAAAGTCGCGAGTCACCCTAGTACATCATCTAATCAGAGTTCTAAACCCTAAAATGCCCGTGAGCTTTTAAAAGTGGTATTTTCTAATTCCATTATCAGATTCACAAGCATAAGCACGAAAAAAATTTGCGAACATGTTACTAATTTTTTGTATGTCCGATTGGTGCTTCATCGGGAGCAGTGCAGCGAAACTTTACCTTAACGTCGAAACGTACTATAAAAATGCATATATCGCGTAAGCCCTTTTCCCATTGTCAACTAGAATTCGTCTCTAAAAATATAAATGTTTAAGGCATAAATGCCTTTAAATGTCCAATGTGCGTGGTGCATAGGTCCTGGCGGGCGGGAGCAAACTTTTTCTTTCGCAGCCATTCCGGAAAAATTCAGAGTAAGCTTCAATAACTTCTAGTAAACGACTCTAGCATGATCTTCAGCCAATTCCGTCAAAGCCGAAAGTCATAATTAGTTGTCTTTCTATATTACATAATTTTACTTTAAGCAAAATACTAATTTTTCGAGGGAAGTCGCAACGTTTAAATCTTACACGATTGGCTTCAAATGTGATATTTGACAAATTATTTTTTTGGATTGTGCTGGTTTCTTTGGAACGTAGGTTCGAATCTCAGTGAGAGACCAAAATGAAGAAAAAGTTTTTTCTAATAGCGGTCGCCCCTCAGCAGGCAATGGCAAACCTCCGAGTGTATCTGCCGTTCGGAGTCGGCTTGAAACTGTAGATCCCTCCATTTATGGAACATCATTAAGACGCACGCCACAAATAGGAGGAGGAGCTCGGCCAAACACCCGCAAAAGGTGTACGCGCCATTTATATATATATATATGTATGTATGTATGTGTTCCACCATAGAGTAATCAAAGTTCGTCTACACCTTCAGTCTGCTCCAATAAGGTTGCATACGTTGGTGTTATGGTAATCGAATCACATTCGAATTTGATTTTTTATGAATATCGCTTCCACTAGCACTAAATATTTCGAATATTTCATCTTTTGGAATATGCGCGTGCAAAACACAAAAAAAAAAATATTAAGCTAATAGCCATAGTCTACTTCATACTATTTTTTTTAATCTAGTATTGGATTAAAAAATAAAGTTTAGAACAAAGAACATTATAAAGACTTCATTATTGTCTTATTTTAAGGAATAAGCGATTTTATGTTCAGTTATTCAAGTCATTTGGACATTGTCGTAAAAGTTTCCGAAATTGGTTTGTTTGTAGGCTTGAGTACAAAAAGAAGTAAAATAAAATAAAAGTAAGAAAAATTTTGCAAAAAATAAATATTTTCAGATTTATTCAAAGTTTTGTGTTTAGAATTTTTTCAAGTGTAAAAATTAGTTTTTTTCTTTGGAATAAAATAAACTTTTTTAAAAACATTCTTCTTCAAAAATAAAAATTTTTCTTTGGTTTAACAACTTTTGAGATTCTTTTTTTTTCGTTTTTAATTTTTTAAATTTTTTATTTTTTCATTAATATCTGAGACTATGCTCGGTATTTCCTGAAAGTTTTATTGCGCGTCGTCATCAACTTTTCGTGTTATATTCCAGTGCTTACTAATGCACAGTCTGTCTAATAGAAGCGTGACCGGCAAAATTCAAAATTCCCTTGTGAAACAAATTTAAATGCTGCTAAAAAGGCCTTTCCTTTTCGCAATACGCGTTGTGCAATTTGTTAGTTTTGTAACTAATTTATAAAACCTACGTTGTTCTTACAAAATGAGTTCCACCTATGAAAAACGATTTGAAGCAGTGTTTTTATGTACACAACTTAAGGGTCCAAAAATGTCACATGCATCTGCAGAAAAATATTGAAGAAGTCGAAGACATTTATAAATAGATGGGTGAATTGGTATATCGAAGTTCAAAAAACGCTGACGACTTCGCTGGACGAGGCCATAAAAATATCTCTGCAAAGCAAGCCCAGAAGATCGCTGATTTTTGTGTGACAAAACCGAGCTTATCGTTGGGTGAAGCTGAAACAGTTTTTTGAAAAAGTCTTGTTAATGTATCGAAAGACACAATTCGAGAATGTTTATGTACATGAGACTTCAAAATCTTTTTAAATTCATAATTTTACCTTTGGTATTTAGATGCATAAAGAATAAAGAGCTACCTTTATACAAATAAAATAGCAGATCTCTTCGACTGTTGTGTAGCGAAAAGTGTTTCAGCCAGTGAAATAACCTGTAGCTCATATTACGAACTATTCTCCGATCACTCTCCCGTATTTGTCATATTAAATAAAGATTCAGCTGAATCACTTGCCCACTTTTGTCTCCACAACAGTAAAACCAACTGGACGTATTTCCAACCCCTTATTACTGCAACCATTAACTTAAACTCAATGAGCAATGAAGACAAATCCTGTTGAGGATTTCAATAATTCTTTCCAGCATGCAGCACGGAACGCAACACCCTGTCTCACCAAGTAACACCACACACAAATATCACGATAAACAAGAAAAACATAGCAGGGAAGCAGACACCCTGAGGACTAAAAAATACCTCACTCACTTACTCAAGAACTCAAAAAAATCCTTAAAAAAGAACACAAGTCTCAGTTCCAGAACTATCTCAGCAACTAACAAAAAATTTAAAAAGGCCAACCATTCATATGGAAGCTAACAAGTCACTTAACCTGAGTGTTCTGCCCCCACAAAATCGAATCCTCTCTAAGTACCTTAGAACAACCACACCAGATGGAGCCACCCATGAAAGAATTCTCTAAAAATGAAGTTAAAAAAGTGTCAAAGAAACTTAAAACAAGAAGGCCTCTGGCCGCATAACAGGAGAAGCACTGAAACAACTTCCAGAAGAAGGGAGTACGTATATAATTCTATTATATTATCTGGTTTTGTTTCAGCTCAATAAAAAGTACCTGAAGTAAAAATGATCCTTAAACAAGGAAAAACCGCTGAACAAGTTGAATCATATCGGCCCATCAGCCTAGTGCCTGTTGCCTCTAAAGTAATAGAATCCCTTTTTTTCAAAAGAATGATGCCTATAATTGAAGACCGAAATATAATTCCAAATCACCAATTTGGTTTCAGGAACCACAAAGCATTTGAACAAACAAAATATGGCTTGATATAACTCAAGCCTTTTATCGCGTTCGGTATGATGGCTTACTCTGGAAATAAAGAAAAAAAAATCCAATAATTTATTACATATTTATTAAGTCCTACCTGGAAAATCTATATTTCTTTGTAAACAAAACGAAGAACAGTCTGAACTATGTGAAAGTTCAGCGGGTGTATCCCAAGGCATACTTGCTATACGCATACGACCTACCAGCTTCTGAAGAAACAATAGTCGGAACTTTCGCGGATGACACTGCCGTACTAATAATTGACTCCCACCGCCATGTAGGCTCCCAAAAACTATAGAAAGGACTTGATAAAGCAACTCTTCAGTTGAAAGGATGGCGCATTAAGCCAAATGAGACAAACTCTTCCCAAGTCACTTTTACACTAAATCGAATAAGCTCAATAATATAATTATCCCTCAAATTAACGTCACAAAATATCTCGGCATGCATTTTGATAGCAAACTTCCATGGAAACCCCATATTTTCACCAAACGGATGGCCCTAGGAATAAAACTCAGAAACCTATATTGGTTGCTACATCGAAATTCTCACGTTAATCTCGAAAGTAAGCTCTCACTTTACTCAGCTATCTTGAAACCGATATGCGCATATGGCATCCAACTTTGGGCCGCTGCAGCTAATTCAAACAACGAAATACTTCAAAGATTCTTGTCGAAAACCCACAGAATGATCTCAAACACCCTTATTATATCACAAATGCACAAATTCAATGTGATTTTAAAGGACCTGCAATAATTGAAGAAATAAGAAAGTATGCTAGATCACACCACTCTAGACCCCAATGGCACTAAAACCCCTTTGTCGCAGAAACAATTGCAAGCCCCATAACTTTCATCAGACTCAAGAGAAAGTCTACAGCAGCCCTCATATCATAATAAATTAGACTATACAAGGCCCGGCACTCGATGTGTAACCTATTAAAAAGGCCATAAATTTAGTTTGAAAAATTACTTTTATTCAATTCAAAGTAAAAATGTGTGAAAATAGTACAAATTTAGGAATCCATTTGCTTTTGCTCGATATTATCACCTTTTGCCTTGACTTTGGTCTTGAGATCGTCCAGAAACGAATCGTAAGCTGCCCGAATGTGACTTGCAAGTATTTTGGCCCACTAGCGAACAATGGATTTTTTCAGCACCTCAAAACTGGTGAATCCTTGAGTTCGGACCTTCCTCTCTAAAATGGTCCAAAGAAAATAATCAATGGAGACTCGCGTCTGGTGAATTTGAAAGCCATTGTGTGGACGTTAAAAAGTTCGGAACGTTGTTTTCTAGCCATTCTTGGTTCACTCGAGCTTTGAGAGACGATACCGAGTCCTGTTCAAACGCCCATGGTCTGCCACCGAAATGTTTGTCTGCCCACGGCTTCAAAGCAATCTCCAGAATACTTTCTCGATACTCTTTCACTTTTACCTTAACGACGGGTTCGACGAAAACGATTGGAGAGCGCCCATTTGCGGTTACAGCGGCCCAAACCATTACCTGTGGAGGCTGTTGCCTCTTGGTGGACAAGCGATGACTCAAATTCTCGTATGAATAGTCCGTCAAATAAATCCTATCATTATGGGGGTTTACAAATTGCTCAATTTGAAAAATTTTCTCATCAGAATACACAATGTTCGAAAATTGACCGCTTTCGGCCAAGTGAATCAACTCCTTCGCTCTCTCAAATCTGACTTGTTGCTGCTTTTGTGTGAGATTATGCTTTATTTTGGATCTTGTAAGGCTTGACTTTGAGATCAGTTTTGAGTATGCGGCGGATGCTACAGTCAGATCGTTTCAGTTCTTACGCCATTTGATTGGCACTTGGTTGGAGATTTCGCTCAAGTCGCTTTTTCACTTTTTGAACCATTTCACGTGACGCTGCAATCTTTTGTTGAACGCCTCCATGACGTTTCGCGATGCTACCAGTATAATTGTAATGAATAATGGTGCGATGAACAAAAACTTGATGGGCTTTAAGGTGCTCGAGCTCGAAGGAACAATCGCCTGTTGTGATTTTCCTGCCAAATATACTAATGCAATCACACTATTACGTTTGAACTCCATTACTGATTTTCATTTTTCCCCGCATACTCTCAGCAAAATGCTTCCGCGCGCTTGTAAAAAATACTCTGGAATGTAATTTAGCCAACTAACAGCCAGCTGATGTCCGTGCATCAGCTGCGCGAGCGGTCTGAAGTTGGTTGCACTTCGAGTGCCACACCCTGTACTATTATTTGTCATAAAATTAGTAAATGATTGCATCAGTGGTGTATTGCATTGAATGAATTAAAGAGCATTAAGTAAAAATATTGCTGAATGGTTTTAAAAACAGATCGAAAAACAGAAGTGAATTAAAAAAATATAAAAGTTTCCTCTGGGAAAGAAAACAAACGGCTTGAACGTTTTAAGTGATGATTTTTTCCATTATTTATTATTGGATATTTTCTGCTACGAAGGGATTCACTCACAATAATTTCACGTTTCAAAATGTGATGATCAAAAATATGTGAAGAAAATACATTAAATTTTTTATGTTGAAATTTAAGCCATTTATATTAATTTTTGTTGTTTGCAAAAAATAATTTTATGCATCCGCGGAAAATGCTGAATTTATGAGTACTTACACATAAAACACGTGTCTAACATTTCGCACAACATAATAAAATAATAAACGATTATTTAAATTTACATAAACCACAGACTTTTAATTACCCTTTGCCACGCACATTGACACCATTAGACAATTATGCCTCTATATACCCAACAGGGAAATTCACTAGTACCGAACTTGCTTGCTTCTTGTAAGTATGGCAGTTGGACTAGTTCGTGGTAATACTCAAGGTATGCTTACGTCGACGTTCGCAGAAGTATCATATTTGAATTTCGTTTTGATAGTTCAGAATTATTGCAATATTCAATAGATTCTGATTTTAAAAGTTCCCAGCATTGGTGCAGCTGTCGTATTTTGGCAAGTTTTTGTAACTAATAAATTTATGACCAGAAATTCGTTACACCAGGTATAATATTCTCTGTACTGTAACTATTAATATGTGTTTGTGTGATTAATTTTTCAATGCATCTGCAGAGTAGTGCTGTGTACAACTCATTTCGCTTATCATGCAATAACAACATTTGTTTGGAACATCAATGTTTTTGTTTTACATCCAAATTTTCATTCTTTTATTTCAATATTCTCGGGCACTTGTGCATGACGGCATCATAATTCTGTTCACATATGGATTGTGTGAACAATATGCAGGAATCGAGATAGATATGGACATGTTATACTTCTTATATGTACGAGGTATGTTCAAACAATATAGAAAATTTTCAAATTTCGTGGGCTACGTACGTTCGACTTTCGATTAATATTATTGCTTTTTATGTTGGTACACTCGTCTTGGCATCTTTAGTTTGTTTGTTAGAGGCATAAAATCGAAAAAAATGGATCTAAGAAGTTACATCGAATTTTGTGTAAAGTATGGAATTAAGTGTTCAAAAATACTTGAAATGTTGACAGTGGCATACGCTGAGAGTACAGAAGTCTGAGTAAAACAATTTCTACAAGTGGTGCAAGGTCGGAAGATGTGAATGACGACGCTCGCTCTGGACGCCTCGGCCCATCAACCACCGATGAAAATGTTGAGAAAGTCAAGAAGATTGTTATGGAGAATCGTCGAATCACAATTAAAGAAGTTGCTGAGGATGTCGGCATATCGGTTGGCTCATGCCATGCTCATGCCTTTCGGAAACTATAAGCATAAAGCGAGTGACAGCGAAGTTCGTTTCAAAATTGCTGAAACAACGCTCAGGTATTGTTGAATGACGTTAACGGTGATCCAGATTTGCTTAAAAGGGTCACAACTGGTGACGAATCATGGGTATACTCATATGGTTATGATATCGAAACCAAATTCCAATCGTCCCAATGGAAGAGTCAAGGAGAACCAACACCAAAAAAAGCTCGCCAAGTTCGACCAAATGTCAAGATTTTGCTCACTGTTTTATTTTTGTACTATGGTATTTTGCATCATTAAAAAAGCACCTGCTCATTCATCTTTGCTTGTGAGAGATTATTTGGCCAAAGACAACACCGTTGTCATGCCTCAGCCACCGTATTCGCCAGATTTGGCCCCTGTTCCCAAGATTGAAGAGACCTATGAAAGGACGGCGTTTCGCGACGATTGAGGAGAGAAAAACTGAATCGCTGAGAGAGTTCAAAGACATACCAAAAAGTGCATATCAGAACAGCTTCGAGAATTGGAAAAAACGCTGGCACAAGTGTATTATATATGAGGGAGACGACTTTGAAAGAGATAAAATAGAAATTGATGAATAAATAAATATTTTTTGAGAACAATGAGAATTCACCTTATTTTTTGAGCACTCCTCGTATATAGGATTAATTAAGACAAATTAAAATAATTGTCTATAAAAGTATACCTATCTTATAACCAAAGAGTACCGGGAATGTTAATTAAAACAAAATAGAGTTGAATTTCAGGCAAATTTATTTGAGCTCCTTGAAAATATGCCCCGTCTGAAGCAACACAACGTTTAACTTAGACCTCCATGCACCCCTGGTAGGCCGACGAAGGGATGACCTTTCTTCCTTCCTTCCTCGCGTTCTCTTTCATCTCCTCTTTCGACTGAAATCTCCTTCCACGAAGTGGTAACTTCAACTTGGGAAACAAAAAGAAATCGCACGGAGCCATACCAGGTGAATACGGTGCTTGCACGATGGTATTTACTTGGTATTTGGTTAAATAATCCAGCACAATTTGGACTCGGTGCGATGGTGCGTTATCATCATGCAAAATGCAAGAATTGTTTGCCCACATTTCCATCCGTTTGCGACGTACAACATCTCTCAAATGCTTCAAAACGGAGAAATAACATTCTTTATTGACTGTCTGGCCCGATGGAAGGTACTCATGGTGCACTGCGAGTTGGCAATCGAAGAAAACAGTCGACATCATCTTTCCGGTACTTTTTGATCATAGGATACTTGTTAACCTGAAAATATAACTTTCCGGACCGCCATAACCGAATAGGCCTTCAGCTCCTTCGTCGCATTCTCTTTGATCTTTGATGTTTGAGCTTTGGTGTTTTTGCCCAAAATTCAGGTCCTTCGGAACGAGCCTGCCTGTAACGTGTCCCATACCCAAAACATCAACCCCAATGTGTAGTGCCGTTCCATATGAAATGCCAAGTTCACTAGAAATCTCTCTTAAGCCGGTATGACGATTTTCAAACACGATTTCTTTCACTCTTTTCACGTTTTCATCGGTGTTCGACGTCGATGGGCGTCCGGAGCGAGGCAAATCTTCCACCACTGTGGAAGTCCTTTAAAGTCTTTATACCACTCGTATGCTCTCTTGATAGAGCGGATTCGCCAAATGCTTTTTGCAACATTTTCATTGCATCGGAATACGAAATTTCAATCGCAAAACTCTTTGTTCAACAAAATTATCCATAGTAAAATGCGGCAAATAGGAAAAAGTTTACTAATGTAAGCAAACGCCAGGCAGACACTAATGATCCGATGGCGCTAATAGTTAATGGTTAATGGTAGTAAAGCGTTAAGGTATGGGCCTTTAGCACTGCGACCATATTGATCTATTGTGCACCCTATGCTGTCTATTGACTGTTAAGTATGCTTATGAATTGTACCAGCTCCTTCTGAGGGAGTGATTGTAGGTCTTCATCTATAAGCATGAACTTGTTTAAACACTTTTTCCTTCTAAGCGTCAACCCCGGACATTCGATGATGAGATGTTCTATAGACTCCTCATCTTCGCAGCAAAATCTGCAGGTGCTGGTGTTAGTTATGCCTAATTTATGTAAGTGTTTGTTGCAGGTGAACTGATTCGTGAGGGCGCCTGTGAGAGTGCGAATGCTCTTTTTGTTTAACGTGAGGGCCATATCAGCTCATTTAGCTTTGAAACTTAAGACCTTTTTGGAGTGTCTAAGACCTTCTACGTTGTTCCAATGCTGATGCCGATGGCGCTAAAATGTGACAGATGTGTGTCTTACAGTATTACCCACGGTTCATTTTAATTAAACATTCCCAGTACTTTTTGATCATAGGGTATGCAATAATACCCTAACTTACTGTATATTTCGAGTTTTCTTTTAATATACATATAATCAATTCTCCGAAAATAACATTTGCTTAAAAAGAGTAGGAGATTTCATAGGTATTTATAAGTATTATAGAGTTTGAGTTTCATGACCATCAATTGACTCTTAATTGCTCTAAATCAATAGTCAATCTAATTTCTAACCTTTATTATTGCTCATAAAAGTCAATTCGATGTTAATTTGTGACAATTGTGATACTTTTACATCAAAATCTGGCAGTAACTATTACTTCTAATGCTATAATTTTGGCCTGATTGAATGAAAACTAAATCGTGGCAAATTTCCAATATAGCTAATTTTTTATACTTTTAATTGTATTGTTCGGCCACAAATACCTACAAAGCTGGCCAGTTTGCTCTATGCGAAATAATTGCATTGCATTTACATAAACAGTAGGCGAAGAGTTGAATTGCAGGTGAATAAATTTAAAAAAAAAAAAAAAAATATAATAAAACAACACGCAGGACAAAAGTAAAGCAAAACGAAAACCACAAAATCAGCGAAATGTACAAAACAAAGGCACAATAATGAGGGGTAAAAACAACAATTAGTGCATTTTATGATGCAGGCGCAATGAAATGAGCACAACAACGCCAAATAAGGGCAACACATGTACCTATGCAAAATTTGTTGATACTGGCAATGCTTGTAGGGGTATGCACACGTAAGGACGTGTATGCTCGTCTTTGTATTTGAATGCATGGCTGAGCTAAATATGTGTTGGAAAGAAAATGACTGAACTGAAGAAAGTACAAAAGAAATGCAGAACTAATGCACAACAACTCACAGCTACAGGGGTCGACAGCTACAAGGATGGCATAGATGTGTGTGCTTGCCTATGCGAACGACTAACATGAACATGTTTTGTGGGCAACAGCTGTGTGCAGAGTTAGTGGCAAATGTATCGCTCATTTTTATTAAAATTTGCTTTTGTTGTTGCTCTTATTGTCGCAAGCTGTTGGCAGTTGCTGTAATGTTGTTGACAGGAGCACGACCGCAACCATAATTCAAAACAAGTAAGGCGGTACAAAATGCGGCACGAATCGAACTTTATATGCCCGGGCGCATTTCAGTAAAATTTTAATTTCGACTGGCATAGACAAAGAGAGCTGTAGGTTGTAACAACAGACGGGTGGTGATGTGGTTTATGTCTGACCTCGATTTCTTCAGACTAATCTCAATGCAAAACCGATTGATCTCTATGCGGAAAATTGGGCCGCAAACTCAGCTGTGATCGGCTTATCTCTTGAACCTTAGTCCTGGGAATGCAAAAGCCAACTCAGATTATATGGTTCCATTAACCAGTTGCGGCAAACTGCTAAAGACCCTTATCGAAGACAAGGAATGGCGCAGAGGTTTGGTCAGTGAAGTAGTAACAATCAAATCATCTGGTAAATTAGTTCGTAGCGTTTTTACAGAAGATTAAAAATATCAAAAAGTTAATCAATTATATACTCGCCGTTGCTCTTTATAACTTCTTCCCACCTCTCGACCAATTTGTTGACGCCGTTCTGCCTAACCTCGCCTGGTCTGGTGTCAAAGAAGCTGTTGACCCAGTTTGTAAAGGCCTCTTTGTTATCGAAAGTAACGCCCTTCATATGGTTCGATAGGCAGCGGATAAGATGTTAATTGGTCGGTGCAAGGTCTGGGGAATACGGTGGATGCTGGAGAACCTCCAATTCGAGCTCTTGGAGTGCGGCTTTGATGACTTTTGGAACATGGGGCCTGGCGTTGTCGTGAAGGAGTATGATTTGACTATGCCAATCAGGTATTTTCAGTCGAATAACTTCATTCAGGCGGTGTAGCTGCGCAATGTGGGGCTTCTTGTTGGAACATTTCCCAGTACAGCATGCCCTCACAGTCTCCCCAAATGATGATGATTTGTCTTGACACTCAGCTTTGGAGCATCTCCTGGAGCTACCCACTTCTTTCTTTACTTCAAATTAATGTACGATTATAGGCACTATTTCTCATCTCCCGTGATGTTTCGGTACAAAACGCGCTGCTTGTGACTGCGTGTTGCTCGATGGTGGGCGAGAAGCTGAGAAGCAATTTAAAGGTGACTTTCCTTGTGTTTTTCGTTGAGCTCGTGAGGCACCCGAGGCTCACAATTTTTCGGTTCCGTTTTCCTTCATAAGTGATTTGAGACGTTCTTCATCGAATTCAGAAAACCTTCCGCGGTGGGACGTGCCATCGACGTCAATGTCGCCATTTTTGAACTTTGCAAACCAGTTGCGTGCTGTAGACTCGCCTATGGCACCTTCTGTTTACACGTTGCAAATATCCCGAAATGCTTTGGCAGCTTTGTGACTTCCAGGAAAAGCGCTATTATTTGCAAATGTTGATTTCTGCCTCCTGGGTATTCTATTTTTAAGCCTCAAAACTTACTCTCCAATCCTATATTTACCGGTTCTGTGTAGGTATATTGGGTTCCGGGACATAAAGGCACAGAGGGGAATGAGATAGTGGACGAAATAGCAAAACAAGGCGCGAGACTTACAGCGGATCAAATAAGTCAGGTACTTGAACCCCCACGCACAGTTTAAAAATAACTAGAGAAGCACATGTTGAGAAAGGCGAAAGGTAGATGATGGCTTAGCGTAAATAATTGCAAAATTGCTAGAATCATATGTTAACGCGCATATGATGATAGATTTACTGAATCGGTTGTATCGTTCGATAGAAAGAACTGTTGAACTTTAGATCTAGGACTCTTCCTACAAGCTAAATCTAACGCTTAAAGGTCCTTGCAGGAAATGTAATGAGCCGCCTGCAAAAGAAACGCTGGAGTATCTCCTATACTGTTTCTTCGCTCTCTCTAAAACTACACTATTCTATCTGGGTACTCTCAGTTTTGAAAGCCTACAATGTATCCCTGAATTGAAGCTTAGACGACCCCTAAAACGCGCGAACAGTTCGCGCATCTTGGGTGCTGCATATTTTCGCTAAAATTGGACTTTGAGATGGTACCGCTTAGGACCAAAATGTAAAGCGTGCTCTGCGTGGTTTCGGCCAGCCAGTGTAACCTAATCTAACCTCAATAATAATCGAATCTAAGTAAAGTGGACAATAATACGTGCACCAATTTTGGGCGAGTTTTATTAAGCCGTTATCCAGATACACGAAATTACACAAAAATGGGTGTGGCTCCGCCCATTCCCCATTATTTTTCTTTCTTCATATATTTTTTTATTTGTGTTTTTGTATTTATGAAATTTTTTAACAGAGATATACAATTTTTTCTTTCATAAAGATTAGCTTTACATTGGAAGTTGGCTACGTTGCACTGAAATATGTTTCTGCTCGAGGTGTAGAGCGTACGATGGCTATGTAAATCGACTACTCTCTTCCCTCTAAGCATTTTCGCACACTAACATAAAAATATATTTATGTCTATATCTATCTCGATACCCTTAGTCTGTTACATAAAACCGTTATGTGAACAAAATCATAATACCCTTATGCACAAGTGTGCGTGGGTATAAAAAGAATAACAACAAAGCAAAAAAAACTGAAAGCTAAGTAGTAGCGAAGGAGGGCAAACCGGATAAAATATGAGAATTACGTCTCATAGGAGGTGATGCATGCCACATACATTATGTTGTTGACTTTTTCACGCTGTCGAATATTGCACAGTGAGGCGTTTTCGTAGCAAATCAACATAGACTTTCGAATCAAGCATAAATATGCACAAAACAATGATAATATTTCTATTGTGGTTTGAAATTAAATTTAAACAAGCGTTAAATCAGCGCTCAAGGTTTGGTAGAACTACAGCTGACGAAATATTTAACTTAATTTTTCTGTATAAACCAAAAGAGGCCAATGCAATTTTTAAAAAAAGAGCAAGATATCAATCAATCAATCTTATAGGCATTACAGTCCTGGGTGGACTATTGGCTCCTCTAAAATGCGTCTCCATTCTGCTCAACAGGCCGCTTTCGCTCTATGTTGTGAGATTCTCATCTTACGTATGTCGTCTTCTACGTCTTGCAACCATCGTCTCCTTGGCCGGCCTCTCCTTCTTGCTCCTTGTTTGGATTTGTTTTAAAAACTTTTTTGGTCGCTCTTTCGCTGCTCATTCTCAGGACGTCTTTGCGATTTTATAAACCGCGTTAAATTTCGTACCGCGCTCAAAACACTGAGCTCGTGGTTATACTGTCTTCTAATCGTATGGAGCCGAATATTTTTCTGAGAATTTTTCTTTGAAATTGCATCAGTAAATTCACGTCAGTAGCTTTAAGGATCCGTGTTTCACAGCTGTAGATGAGAACCATTATTATATTTTGGTGCATCTGGAGCTTTTGTTCCTTTTATATCAATGAAAACTCCAACAGGTTTGACATGACCAAATTATGCTCTGTTAGTTGCCTGAATACGGTTTTGTATTGTCAAGGACGGATCCTTGTTTATGCTGGGTACTACGCCTAAGTATTTCAACTCTTGCATGAGCTCAAAAATATAGCTTCCGATCCTGATGCGACTATCTTGAAAGGAGCGTGTCATGTATTTCGTCTTTTCTTCAATTATTTTGAGGCCCACTGGTCTTTTTACATATAATTTTAACTTCTAAAAGTAAATAACCAAAATATTCCAATATTGCATTTAAATTCAACCTACAGCATTGACATATTACGTCGTTTGCCGAAAAAAAGATCAATATTATTCACCTAAAATAGATTGCCTACATCGTAAAGCACCAATAACACTGTAAGACTCTCCAATCTGGATCATCGATAGTGTTCAGCTTTCACATTGAACTAGAGAGTGTTTCCCAAAAGCTGCATGCCGATACAATTTTAATATGCGGCATCTTTCTAAAAAATGCTGGATTGTTTAGGTTTCATTTAAGTTACAGATGGAGCAGCTTTTTTTTAGGCAACCAGTTTAGCATAATGCACGCACTCCTAGCCTTAAAAACCAACGAAACTCTGTACCTATTCAAATCATTCCTAGACTAATTATGCCCTATTTTTGTATATACTTGTTCAGTTCGCTTGAGAGCACAGTGCATTGGCAAGAGGCTGTTAATTTTGCGGGGTCGGCTTTCGCTAGCTCCCGCCACATCGACCCTGAGTACTATTCGACCGACCGCGACCTCTGCTCCCTTACCGGTTCCAGTTCAGTGCCATTCTCGTGATGAGACCTGGTGGTTTTCTAAGTTTGTGTGATCTATCCATCGCCACTTTCTGCATTTGATTTGCCATAAAATGGGCTTCTCATTAGTTTATCTCCACAGCGCGTCGTTGCTGAAGGTGTTTGGCCAGAATATTCTACAGATAATGCGGAGGCATTTGTTGACGAAAGATTGTAGCCTCTGTGTGCTGGTGTTGGATATCAGCCATGTTTCACTTTTGTACAACAATATTGACTTCCCACATCAGCTGAATATTCGTAGTTCAGAGCCCCTGGAGATTTGCGAACCCGTCCATACTGAATGCATTTGCCCGAACGTCGCCTTTGCTTTGTTTAACCTGCAGTTGACATTTTCATCTGCTCCGCCATTTGTCAAGATAGTGCAGCCGGGCTAGCAGAAGCTTTCGGCAAATTCCACCGGACCCCATCAACCATTATAAGTTGTCTTGTTGTGGTTGACTCTTGTCGTCTTTGCCCAGGCGATGTTGACCTCCACTCCGACAGTGCGTGTCAGCGCAACTAATCTTTCAGCCTTCTTTTGCATATCAGTGAGTCTGTGAGAGAGGTGGCAGATGTCGTTGGTGAAGTCCAAGTTCTGAAAATGTCTAATGAAACACCATACGATGCCCCTTTTGTGCAGGGTGAAATGGCTCGTAACGTTGTCTAGGATGATGGCGAAGAGAAGAGACGACGGGGGGCAATCTTGCCTTACGCCTGCGTTAATGGTGAATGGGTCGCTGATGTTGTGGTTATATTGCCTGCTCGGAGTTCTCGTAAAGGGCTCTGCTGACGGGGATTATATTAGCGGCAACTCCCTTTTTATTTAACGCCTGTCATATTGGGTATCGTTTGATTGTGTCAAATGCCTTCTTAAAGTTAACGAACAGCATGTAGGGAGCGCCACTCAACTGATTGTTCTACTATGAAGAGTGTTGCCTTGGTCAACACCGCTTCGGTGAGTGCGAAATCCAGCTTGTTTGTCTTTTGAGGAGCATTCGACACATATGTGTCCTATATTAAGATCAGAAAGTTTATACAGGGTCCGCCATATAACTTTACGGAATTAAAAATGCTATAAAAAAGAAACTACTCAATATTTTTCCAAACTGTTTTTTTATTTCCGGTTAATTATGGAACACAACTTCATTCATACGGCTGCCTCGGCTAGCCATGCACCATCCCATACGATTGGTCCAATTTTTCAACACATTTTCGATTGTATGGGGCTGTATTTCAGCTATGACATCGCGTATGTTGGTCTTCAGTGCATCAATTGTTGCTGGTTTGTTGGCACAACACAGGTCTTTGACGGCACCCCAAAGATAATAATCCAACGGCGTCAAATCGCAGCTCCGAGGCGGCCAAACGGTATCAGAATTTCGGCTGATAATGCGATCTTCGAAGACAGTGCCCAAAAGATTGATCGTAGCATTCGCTGTGTGGCAAGTAGCGTCATCTTGTTGGAACGAAATGCCACCAATATCCTCCTCTTCAATTTCTCGGAACAAAAATTTCGTTCAGCGGAAGAAGAAAATCAGATGTCAAATCAGATGACAGCTAAGGGTTACCATTCTTCAAATAATACCTAGTTCAAATCCGTAACGATAGACGGCGGGTCCTTTATATCCTGCCCGTACTGTTCACTGCCACATTTCTTCTTTGCTGGCCATTTTAATGCTGCAGAATTATTTCGATTTCTTAAGTTTCTCATGTTGTCCCATTTTAGGTCATAAGCATTTCCTGTTTTGATGAGTTCTCTAACCCAGAAGAATTTTTGCTTTAAAGTTATTCCATAAGCGATTTATACTCGCGTTGTTTGTATTTTCGAAATCTTTTTTAAAGAAAATTTTTGGTACATATCACATATCATAACACCCTGAATTAGCAATACTCATTTATGTTTATTATTTCCTTCCCATGAATTTTCCCATACTTTAATTGCTAGACTCTGTTCTCCATATATTTTCACCATTTGTAAATTCCTACTGCAAGGCAACGAATTGAGAATCCCTGTCTTACCACTGTGCCACGTTTACTTTTCTATTCACGACGCTGCTTGACTTTCCATCACCAACCACATTAAAAGCCTCAAATAATGTTATTATAAGTGTATTTTGGAGAGCAGCAGCTAAGTTGGCAACCTTTTGTCTTGCATGTTGTGCCTGCCAACTGTTTGTGTGTTCCCCTGTTTGTTTTTACATTGTACTTAACTACTTTTGCCACTGTGCAAACGAAACATTCGAGAGCGCCTACGAAATATGCACGAACTAGGCATATTATGACAGTTGAAGTGATTGTGAGTGCTTTCATACGCTCGCGGCGTAAAAGTCAAAGTCAACAGCCGCACTTAACCGACTTGTTGCTGCCATTATATATGTAGAGTTGTGCCCCCACTTACATACTTGGATTTACATAAATTTTTCCGCAGCTATGCCCATACGAAAGGGGCACTTGTAGGCTCATTGTGTACTTGTGGGCGCTTAAAGCCATTTTAAATACCAGCAAATTATGGCGCTTATGCGTTGCTGCTGTTAGCATAATAATTACCAGTAAGTGTCTCATAATTTTGTAGCTAAGATTGAGCTGTTACGTCAAACACTTATACACTGGCAAGAAGAAAAGCTGGTTAAAATTTGTATGTTTTTTTTCTCTCTTTCTGCTCTTGTGTCTGCCTGATTTATTTGTAAGAAGTGTGGTGTGCATCTAAATGGGTATGCCGTAAATTTATGCATTTGTATTGAAGCAGGTCTATGGGCAAAGACTAACGATAAATGCTTGGAAAATCACTCATTCTTCGTTTTAGTCTCTCTAGTCGACATGTACACTGAGGTTTTCGTAAGTAAAACGTCTGGCGCAGCTCAAGAATCAATTCCCGGCCCCGATCTCTGGAATCTGAGGTACAACGAGATCTTGAGCATAGAAATGCCAAAAGATACATATCTAGTGGGATGCGCGGACGTTAAAGCGGCGGTCATAGCAGCTCGGAACACTGAGAGCGCTAGGAGGCAGCTGAACCAAGTTATGATAAGGACGCAAATATGGCTTGACGATTACGGTCTGGAACTCGCCAAATATGAGATCGAAGCGATCCTTATAACACGAGTTCAAATACCACACGAGCTCAGCATGCAAATAGGCGACACGTCCTTAGTGAACCAAAAATTAGGGAAATACCTAAGTATTCAACTTGACTACAGGCATACTTTCTAGATCGAGATACGGCATGCGGCTACCAAAGCAGCAAAGGTCACGGGAATGCTAATGGCAAACATCGGTGGGCGAATGCAGAGCAAGAGGAGGCTAATTATGGCGGCCACAAACTCAATTCTCCTGTAGGACAGCAAAGTATGGGGAATTGTGCTAAAATTCAAAGCCGAGTGCAAAGCATTGGAGGCTGTGTAACGAACAGAGTTGCTTCAGCCCACCTCACCGTCTCTGGCGCTGCAGTCTTTGTGAACAGCGGGGAGATACCCGTCGACCGCATGGCTCGAGAATGAATGAATGCATGGGACTCCAAGAAGAAAAACTTCATCACTAGCGTCATCTCGGAACGTAGATGCCAAACCATGGTGCGGTGGCAAAGCCGATGGGGCACTGGACCAAGTGGCAGATGGATGGCGAAATTTATAACTTCGGGAAGTGAACTACTTCCTAACTTAGTTACTCTCGGGCGACGGCTACTTCCGGAAATACCTATACCGCATGGACAAGGTAACCAATCCAAAGTGCATATACTGCGGAGCACCGAGTGATGACTCTGAACACACGCTTTTTAGTTGTGACAGATGGCTCGCGGAAAGAGATGCTCAGTTTTGCGACATCACGCCGAGCAATGTAATCAGCAAGCGAGCAGTTGGAACGAGCTAAAGAGATACATCGAGAACGTACTACGAAAAAAATAGACCTCGACACTGTGAAACAAAGCGAAGTCGCTCAGATAGAGACACAAGAAGACAAGACTATAGCATGAAAGCTGGCTACAAATATGGTGAACCCAGACGTGGGTGAATATAGGCCGATTAGGTTGGTGATGCCACTGCTACTTTATTTTAAGTTTACTTTTGAGCCAATAAATGGATATTTCTCTTTTGCCGCCTAAAATTTACTTAATGCGTACACATGTGAGGGTGTAATAAAATATGTATGGAATAAAATATGTAAAATATGTTGAAATCTTTTGTTATTGCCATTTTTGGTGGAACAGCAAACATAACACACTGAAACATATTCATTAATAAGGAAATCAAGTACCCAGAAGTGAAATCTGAATTTGTTCTGAGCTACCTTATTACCAATTTGCTTCACCTCACCTTCTCTAGTGTGTAGTGCTAGCAACTGATATTTTGAATATGGCGATGTTTTGCGATATGTCAATTTTCAGTCCCTACATCAATATTTTACCAGTTCTTCTTCCTCATCAGTGCTGAATGGGCCACTCCTTCCGCAACTATCATCTTCCAAATTACTCGATCCGTCACCAGTTTTGCTTTATTTGTTTATCTCTTTGAGGACGTCGATAACTGTATTTCTCTTTAGTTTTCTTTTATTCTCTTTTGAATGCTGCTATTTAGTTCACGTCTTCATCTTCATCGTCCACACTTCACACAACTACAACCGCAGTTCCTGTTTCTTGACAGGAGTTTGGGCCTGAATAGCTTTATACGCGCAAAGTATGCCCTTTTGCTGCTTGTAGTCGGCATTTTATCGAAATGTTTGTGTCGTCGTTGGTGTTAAGCTCCACTGCAATACATTTTAGTTCCTCGACAGCTTCGTGCTTTGCCAATAATAGGATCAGCTTGTTGTTTTTTGATTTCGTCCGCAATACCTATACATATAAATACTTGGTTTTGTCGCGACTAATTTGTAATTTGTAACTGGTAGGGCCTTATTTCCTGGATCATTGAATGCTTCTGTTGCAACATCTGTTGTATTTTTTGCATTTGTATTATTATTGTCAAAGAACTTTTTTAAGAAAATATGTATATAAAAATTATACTTTTAATTCATTAACATTCTTTGCTTTAACGATTGAAGTATTCCTATTAAACCGAATATATTTCTGAATATACATTTCTAGTTGGTCATTTTTCATTTGGTTATGCGGCAACTGGTTTAATTCTAGTCCATCTCGTACTAGTACGGCTTATACCATCAAATGTAAATTCATGAACTAGAATGTTTGCTGAGCTTGTTTTGGATTTCCAATGCAGGATATTGTAGATATACTCGTACATACATAAGTGTGAGTATATCTTTGCGCGCTTTTACCTAAATAACAAGTAAGTAAGTATTAAATTAAGTTCTTAGGTTCGAACTGAATTTAAATACAGGCGCATATTTGAGTAAAATTTAGTTTGGGAAGACGGTTAGAGGAAGGACCTGCTGCGCTAACCGTTAGACCAGTTATCCGCTGTCAAATTAGAACACATTTAATCGCATGAATTGTACAGAATTGCGGCGCGGACGGGTTTCTTGCTATCGGTCACTTTTACGGAGGCGAAATATTAAGATTAATTTTTATTTTCTCCGCCTGGTTGAAGACTCAAGGTTGCTTTTCTGATCACTTGATGAAAATTTGTTTTTTTACCAACCAAATAATATTTTTTCGATTTGCAAAAGAAAACCCGCAAAATATCAAGAATTTAGAAAGAAGTTGTTGGCTTTTGTATCAATGAGCTTCAACGAGTTGCTTCACAAATATAGCAAACGAAAAAAATTCAGTACAAAATCTATTTTATTGTGACGAAAAAACGTCAGCTGAAAACTGTCCCGTCGTAATTGTGCCTAATCGGTCGAATGTTCCGATGTGATTAGATCAGCTGTTCGTCAGCCGTCAAAACATTACCCGCTGCCCGCTGCAATTCTGTTTCGGACATAACCTATAAAAATGTGTATTCTTATTCGATCTGAATAACATTTTTGTCGGTTCTAATTGAGTTCGACAGCAATGCGTGTGCTAAATTTGGGTGAGTTTTATTAGGTTGTTCACGGGATGCACGCATTAAACCCAAAAAAGCGCGTGGTAGCGCCCATCTCGAGAATTTTCCTTCATCGTTTTTGTATATATTTTTTTTGTATAATTGTTTGTACTAAATATGAATAATTTTGCTGACATCTAGGAAAATGTCTAGAAAACTACTATAATTTTTTAATTTACCGCTAAGTGCGAGGTATGCTTGATCATTGGCAAACTTTACCAATTTTCACTACCGACCTACCTCCGACAAGAAATAATACCTATGCCACCCAAGTTTCCTGAAAATATATTACATTAATTTTCGCTCGTGTTATCGTACGCGGATGCACAGTCGGATAGGCGTAGCAAAAATGACTGCTCTCATCATTCTGAGTGCTTGGGTATATTTATTGTCTATATCTATGTCGATTTTATTATGCTATTACAGGCAACTGTTATATGAACAAAATTACATTTCCCTCGGGTACAAGTGCACTCGGTATACAAACCTTACTAAATGCGAGCACATATTGTTTGTTAACCTTTTTCAACAGCCAACCTTTAAAATCTCATAATCCACTTCATTTTTTACACTCGCATGTCGCACTTGAGTTGGGTTGACAATAGTGAAGTACACAGCTGGCAAAGGGAACGAGATCACAAATGTGTTTTACACAGACAAAGAGCCCATACATACATACATGCATATACCTATTAGGCGGGTGCACTGTAAACAAACCAAATCGTCGTAAATTTTTGTTTGACAAAAAAGTTCTATTGTCGGTTTATTGTTATCTCAATTTTGTGGCTCACTTTGTCGGGTATGGTTAGAGTTGTTACTGTAGTACTCATGAAAAAGCGATTTTTGTTTTTGAATTTTGATATACTCGTGCTCATCTACATTAGATATTTTTTTATTTACTTATGCACCACGTTTACATAATGATTTTAGGTTTGCTATTTAATATGCAAGCAATAAAAACTTATCCCTTCGACGTAATACATAAACTTCATATGTAAGACTGAAACAGCTCAGGTAGTCACCAAAGCCAAAAAAGCTCAGTAACCGAATAACTTATGAGCCACTTGTGGTAACTATGAGATTTTAAGTTCACTATGGCCAAGCTTTAAAAACAAGTGTGCTCTTATTACTACAAAACGGCGTTCTTTTATTTAGGGGAACCTGCACGGTCAGCACTGCCTTATGATGGCGCATATCAACAAATTCTACTCGTAAATGTAAAGCGTTTTTCAGTAAGAGCGCTTCAACTTTTTTTTGAATAAACACAAACGGTTTGACTTTTTTAACTAATTTTTTTTTTTTATTATCGAGTTTGAACATATACCTCTAAGTATGAAATTCGATTTATTTTCCATGACCACCGCGTGCACGTTTTTCGAAGTTCAATCGTTGAACCCAATTTTCGACCACTCTTTTGCATAAATCGGCCGAAATTCCAAGAATTTCGTGTTCAATATTGGCTCTGAGCTCACAAATCGTCGCCGGCTTGTTACTCTAGACCAATGACTTCACATAACCCCAAAGAAAATAGTCTAGAGGCGTCAAATCACACGAGCGCGGCGGCCATTCGACCGGTCCATTTCTGGAAATAATGCGCTCATCGAACTTACTCTTCAACAAATCAATTGTAGCGTGTGCTGTGTGGCTTGTGGCCCCGTCCTGTTGAAACCACATGTCGTCTAAGTCCATACCATTCAATTGCGCCCAAAAATAATCGTTTATCATGTCGCGGTATTGATTTCCATTTACAGTAACGTGGCGATCGTTCTCGTCAACGAAAAAATATGGGCCAATTACGCCGCCGGCATGTAAACCGCACCAAACAGTGATTTTTTCGGGATGCAACGGTGCCTCATGAATCACGTGTGGATTGCTTTCTGCCCAGTAACGCATATTTTGCTTGTTGACAAAGCCATTGAGCCAAAAGTGAGCTTCATCACTGAAGATGAACAAACTGAAGAAGAGCAACAGAACGATTATTTTCATAAAAAATTTGCCCGATTTGCAATCGTTACTCAAGTGTGTAGCGTTCCATGATGAAATGTATACTAATGAAGTTTACAAATGACAAGCGAAAAATAAAAAATATTGCGTCGTTCGCCCTCCCTATCGGGAAAAAATTGAAACGCACCTATTGAAAAACGCTTTACAAGTTGTTTCATTTAAAATAAAGGGAAATTGAGCACAAACATTTCAGTCTTCATTAGTCTGTTAGTTGGAGGCCTCTTCCTTCATCTGGTACTCCCCGCATGCCATATGACACCAAATACTTCATTTACGTAAATTAAATTGCAGCATAGCCTATCGGGTACGGTTCTTTTATGCCGCAGTCAAGCGAAACTGCACACAAATCCTCAAATAATATTAATTCGAGAACAGTGGGTGTCTAAAGGACAAATACAGTGCTTGGGAGATATAAAAAGGGGGTGTATCCTTTATAGAGAGGGAGAGGCCCATCCGCGTACGTGTATTATTATGCCAAAAACGGTTGATTGCATTTTGTTAAGACAACTCTGCTGTCAAGACTTAGTTGCAGTCCAGATAGAGTATTGATTAGTGGGCAAAGAGATTGAGACAATCGTCGTCTCGGCCTATTTGCCTTGCGACTCCATTCTCCCTTCCCTGCTGAATCCATGGGATTAGGTCTAATTGTGGAATGTGACTCAAATGCACAAAACACATTCTGGGGTATCACGAAATGTAACTTCAGGGGCATAAACTCATAGACTTCATTCTGTTATCTCACTTGGTCATACAGAACGTTGGCACCAGCCCGACTTTTGTGATCAGCAAAAGGCCGGAAGTGATTGATATGGCATTATCTAATGATCGAATATCAGATAATATCACTGGTTAGAAAGTACTCAATAAAGATTCCCTGTCGGACCACCGAAAAGGGGATTGGACACGATATGAGGATCTCACTAAAGAGGAAATCCGTCATATTCTCAATCTCCGGACAATAACTCCGATTGAAGAAGCCACAAACTCATTGGGGCGAACTTTGAGCGAGTGTTATAATAAGGTGTGCCCGGAACGTAGGAGAAGAGAGGGTAAGACAGTCCCTTGGTGGAACGTCGAACTCTCGAAACTCCGGAAAACTTCCAGGAAACTTCATAACAGAGCTCTTAAAACTCAATTGGAAGAAGATTGGACTGCCTTGCTGAGGAAGGAATATATAAAGAAAACTAGATCATCTAAATTGGACTCTTGTAGAACCTTCTGCAGTGAACTGGAGGAACGGAAGAGTTCAGTGAGGTTATGCAAGACCCTCCAAAGATACCGAACGGCTAGGCTGGACTTACTGCTGAAACCGGATAGTACTTATACGGACGCAAAATAAGAAGTGTACGATGTTCGCTTTTCAACACATTTCCCTGGCTCCAGGAATGTTGTTGTTATCAAAGTTCTATCGATCAATCTGATCATGTCGATATAATTACCAGCAGACGTGTTTGGTTCATTGCATTAGGATAGTTAACGGGGAAACGATAAGCTTCGCCTTCTCGACATTCGTAAAACTTTAAGTTCCCAAGACCCGATGGCTTTAACCCAACCATGCTCAAGCATGGCGGAGAATAACTAATGAAGGTCCTGAAAAGAATCTTTACGGCATGTCTTGCGCACGCTTATGTCCATTTTTTCGACCATATATAGGAAGCTTTCAACGATATTGCTGCATAAGCGCCTCGAGCATACGGAACTGCTATAAAACTTCGTAATTCCGCAATTGTGATGGTCCTGTGTATTTTCAAGACGCGACGTGCCCTATTACTTCTTTTAGAACAGGCAGTAGGGCCTTCGATATCCTTGAAAGTCATACGGAGGGGCGCCCTACCTTTAGATCCTAGTTTCAGTTTTGTCCACTGTGTCCGTCAGTTGCAATTTCGATATCACCCGCTACATATTGGAAAAGAAAAAAATTGCATTTTGTTGCTCCGACCGACTGTATATGACTACCATCGCTTCACCATTTTAAAATAATTCTGCCCATCCTCTTTCAACAAATTGTGTAATTTCACTTTCGGGGTCGCTTTTGCCTAATTTTCATTCATTTGCTTCGAAGGTATCCCCTTTGATCTCGAGGACCTTATACAATATCTTATTACATCTCCAGGATTTAGGATGGTTGATAGAAACAGGGAAGCGGTGAACATAAAAAAATGCTGTGCTCTAATTCCATTACCCAATCGTTAATATTACATTAAGCGAGTAGTCAAGAACCGAAACATTTTGACACTGCCTTTCTGAAACGTTCTCACACTGTAAATTCAGCATTCATACTGAGGATCTATTCTTGTTCTTGTGTTCTTTTCGATGAAATATGCAGCGGGGGAACGCACAGGCATTACTTTTACTAGTGTATTTCCTACTGGATGAACAATGTGACGAACAAAGCAATAATATAAGGATTGTTTTCGAGAAAAACGTACCGGGCAATTAGGCCTATTTTGTAGAGATAGGTATGCAAATAAATAGGTATATCTATTGTATCTTCTGGAAAACTTAGGGAAAAAGCCAGTGTGTATAAATTCCTTGGAAGAAATTATTGATTTAAAGTTTGAATTCCGTCAAATTGACGGGTTCCGTGTACCCAATGTTAACGTTCATGGCCTAGTATCTACAAGTATTGATATCGTATCTGCGCTTACTCAATGCGAAAATATTGCTAAGGGTTGGTGACAAATTCAATGCCCATTTTTTTCCTTATTCGGAGGTGATTGGGAATGCCCAAGTTTTGTTGCTTAGGAACAACGCCTTCTAACTGTTTAGAGCGCCCTCTGTGTTTAACATTTTTCTACCAGAAGATCGCATAGATGGTTGAGGACTTCGCTAAATTTAGTGTGTCTGCGCTATTACCACGACCGCCCGCTTTCTCTAGCTGGCGCCACTGATGCAATGCCACTGATTTTGCTAAAGCAATAGCAGCCACAATGCAAATAATGCGCTGACTATTATGTGGGATTAAGGATGGAAAAGATGAGTTTTTGGGGTTGAGGAATGATAGGTAGGTAGTTTTCGAAATCCGCAACCTCTGGGATGGCAGGCTAGTGCACTTACGTTAGACTACAGAATTTTTAAAGAGTTTTTTCTGTCGGCAAATCTTCGAGTGGATTTTTGCCTTAAAAAGTTCTAGCTCCTATTAGAAAGCTGCAAATTGAAGTATCCTCCATTCGTTTTGTGAAAACTCTTCAAGATTATCGCAGGATAAAATTAGAAAAACATCTAACCGTCGAAGAACTTTGACGCAGACTGATACGAGGACAAAAAAGTATTCTCTTGATTCTAAAAATAATATTTCGATGCATATAAATATGTACATTTATACAGATATGTTCATGGCTCTATCACAATTCTTTTACGCTGTTGCAAATAGCAGTTATGTGACAAAAGTTGTAATATTTCTTGTTTTTTGATATCTCGCTGCATTTTCCCAGTGAAACGCACTTCGACTGAGTTGTGATGAAAGATTTTTAATAAAGTGGAAAATTAATTACTACTCAATAAAAAAAAGCCGCAAAACCCAACAAAATGTAACAAGAAAACAAAAACACAAACAGAAAGTAAATATTGCACGTCACTAATATCAACCACTTCGAAACATATCAAATCGACATAATCACTGAAGCGGAACAGAAAAATAGCACCACCAATGCACGCATAACCAAATCAAAGGCGTGCCAAGAAGCAAATACTTGGAAACACGAAAAACAAAACTAAACAAAAATTGGTGAAATTGGGAGGGGGCCCTAAATTATTTGGTTAATATTACTCTTTCGCTTCGTATCGACGCACAGCTGTTAAAATGTTCATAATTACGGTCGTTAGGTTGCTACTAATTGCGCTGAACCTCTTCCCCAGCCGCTACACAAATCGGAAAGTGATGTTCCTCATCTATCTAACAAATCTGGTGACACATGGTGAGTAGCCGTTGATGTAATGTCATATCAAATATAAATTTTTTTCATTTGAATTTCTTTCCGTTCGAGCGTTGGCTAGTTTAGTTTTATGCTTCGGCGCTAATTGCATGGGTAATTAAAAAGCAACATTTTTTTTCTCGCAATAAGGGAGCACTTTTTGAATATGATTGGTGCGTGAAGCCATTTTTCAAAGCTATGATATACAAACGTGCTGTAATTAGTGAGTGTTGTCTAATGGGCGAAAAAGTTGAAAGCTAATTTTTTCTAAATTTGACAAGCAGTTACTCATACCTTATTTGATACAGTCACAATTTCTTTTTTTGTAAAGTGTTCTATATTTCATAATTTTTTGCGAAAATGGAAAATCACATTATGCGGATATTTTATTTATTTTGTTTTATTTCATTTCCCAAGATAAAATAGAAACATCGTTTCACTCATTTCATGGTAATGCAAGGAAAAAAACGGCATGCAGAGTATTCACGCCACAGCTTAAATGATACATTTAAAAAAGGGCAACTAATTATTTGTAATTTTTAAAATTTCAAGGTAATTAGTAGTTTTTTGGATATCCTTTATTATAAATTACCGCCTGAATTTCACGTGGCATGGAATCAACCAATTTTTTTGGGTATTCTGGACTAATTTGCGTCACCCTTTTTAAGCTCAGATTTGTTATGGACGCCTTAGTTTCTTATATTTGTTTTAGAAACTGATCAAAAATTTTAGATTCAAATCCGATTTTCATACTACGTCTAAAGTTTCATAACACCAGCACCTTAATGCCTTTCCTCCGAAGTAAACAAATTTTGTTTTTAATTTTTGCTGCTTGAAAAAGCTGCCATGAAAAAGCTCCTCATAAAAATATCTGCTGTTCGGGGTCGGCTTGAAACTGTAGGTCCCTCCATATATATATTATAAATATAGAAAAACGTTCCAGTATTTTTCTAACAATTTTAAAGCAATACTTAGTGGCCGTTACTAACACTCGTTTCCTCTAACCTCCCCTAGAATGGTTGGTAAATGGTATACCGGTAACACTGCTGCTCGATTTGCCGCAACAAATCAATGTCGCAATTTAGCTGTTGATCACTCGGCCAAAACACCCGGTCGTGATCCAATGAATCCTGTAGATTATTGCTTGAATGCACCATATTTTAATAGAATATTTAATGCAATAATTCCAGCTAGGAGTGAGTTGGTTGACAATATACCTGGTCGGAAAAACTGCTTCCGGCTCTTTACTGATGGCTCAAACCTTGACGCCACAGTTGGCTTTGGTGCCTACTGTAAGAATCCAAAAGTAAGAATTTCGGTTCCCAATCACTGTAGTGTAGGTAGGTAGGTAGGGTGGTTGTCATAGCGACACACTTAGACCTTTCGCAGGTCCATTGTGAAACCACTGGAGCTTATCCTTACCCTACGTGTTCCTTTTCAAACCATCCGGTAGATTTAATAAACGGAGAGCAGAGCTTCGTTAGTTTTAACTAGATGGGCTATGTCGGCTACATCGGTTAAAAATGCTGGATCAAGAGTGCGCAGCCTACTTATAGCCAAGCTTTCACACTCATATAAAAGGTTTTTTGCTGTTTCCTGTATTAATACAGCTTCTACAGAAATCGAAGTACGCGAGTCCTAACCTTCTAGCGTGGCTGCCTATAAAACAATGACCAGTTAATACCCCTATCATTTTTCTTATAGCGTCTCTGTTAAATCTTAGCAAGATCTTCGATCGACCGCTGTTCCAGTTCGGCCACGTCTGTCTGCTTAGCTCGCATGTTGTGAGGTTCTGCCAGCTTGTATTTACCTTTTTGATGGTTTCCCTGTCTATAAGTAATTTACAAGTGGCTATAGGCATGGGTATCAGCGCCTTATCCGGTTTGATATCGAGCGTTGTACCGGTTCGAGCAAGTTCATCCGCCTTGCAGTTTCCTGCTATATTCCTGTGGCCTGGCACGCAGGTAAGGTGCACTTTGTAGCACTTAGATACGTCATTTAGTAGTTAAAAACATTCTAAAACTGTTTTTGACGAGTGTGTTTTAGATTCAAGCGCTTTTGTTGCCGCTTGACTGTCCGAGTAAATGAATACTTCATTTGTGGATAATACTCTCGTTTTCATTTCCGTAAGTCCCTCTTTTATGGCAATGACTTCCGCCTGAAACACATTGCAATGATCAGGTAGGCGAAATGATTGGCTAACTCCGAGTTTATCGGAGTTAACCCCTCCATCTACTTTGTTTTCCAGTTTTGAGCCATCTGTGTAGATACTTAAATCATTTTTCTTAACAATAAGCCCGCTATCCCATTCCTCTTTGGAAGGAAATACTGTGACGAAGGATTTATTTAAGTTGATATCCTTGGTCTTACAGAAGCCCGTTGTGCCAGGAATGCAGGGGAATTGTTCTAAAATTGAGGAGTGTCCTCTTTGGTTCGTTCTGAGTAGGCCGATTCCTCTTAGTCTGAGAGCTGCTTTGGCAGCTGTTTGCTTACCAAATTGCTCTATTGGTAAAAGGTTAAGCATAATATTTAGTGCATCTGTGGGTGTGGTTCTGAGGGCCCCGCAGATGCAAAGACTGGCCATTCTTTGTACGTGTGCCATGGTTCTTTTAATGTACAATTTATCTAGAGCTGGCCACCATACTAATATGCCGTATGTTCGGATTGGTCTGAAAATTGCTGTGTAAAGCCAATATACGATAGATGGAGAGATACCCCAACTTAGTCCTATCAGCTGTAGGGTATCGGAGCTGAAATTTCAGCCATTAACGTGGTAGGTAACTTTTTGGCTAGGCAAAAATGTGACGTGACTAGCGGCGTGATAGCCAAGCGGCGGGCTTGTCACCAATTCCATTATTGCTCGGAATGCTCGGAATATTTCCGTATCCATTTAAGGGAAATTCTAAAACAGACAAATTAGCAGTAGAGGGCACTACCAATCTCCTCCCTCTTGCAATGGAGATTGTAGGGACATGTACCCTTCTCCACCTATGATACCAACTGCGTGGTGTAAGTAGCATTGTCAGCCAACACGAGATGTCTGTCTTATAGTCTGTCATGTAATGTTACATAAAGAATTTGGCGAATATGGGACGTTAGGCGCTACTTAATCGGTCAAGGAAAAACGTCTTCCATGTTAGTTGCTTTGATCACCGACCACTTCTTCCTAGGTCAAACTGGTCTAAGATTGAATGTACCTCATTTGGGCTACATATTGCCGAAGCTGCAAGAATGAGTGGCCTTTCTGACATCTTCTCTTTCACTGTACTGCGTGGCAGGCCACTTGGCTTGGATACTTTGGTTCATCGGTCTTGAATTATACAGATGATGTTAGGGATAAAAGTGTCAGCCACATCAATGGGCTTAAAACAAAATAGTTTAACGAGGAATAGCAGGTAAGCAGCCGCTGTGTTAGCACAATGGATCGATGATGGTCTAAGTGAGTTGAGTCAAAAGACCAACTGCCACTTTTATTTACCTATTTACCAGCAAATGAAAGATTTCAAGTACATATTAATTCCTGATTTTTATTAATTAAAAAGGGATAATGTAACATAAATCAAACCAATGTTACAAAAAAGTATAAACACTTTATTTTTATAATGTAGATTTCTTTGTTAAAGGCACTTTTGTCTGTAATTTTTGGTAAAACAAAACAATTTATCGCGATGGAGACAAAAACTTGTGGCTCAGAAGATGTTGAATGGCATTAGTTATTACGTATAGCAAATAGATTTAAGTGCTTTGCGTGCGATAACTTGTACCACTGCATATTATTATTTTAATAAGGCTTGACAGGTGATAACGGCTCCCAAAAATCAGTTTGAGAAAATAGAGAAAAGTCACGCATTCGATACTTAAGTGACAAAAGTGATTAGCGAGTTGACACTAACTCGAAGATACCCCACCTTCGCCAGGTGTCCTTGGATATACAAAGTAGACTTATTATCTTTTTGTATCATCCAAATCGATTATTATTACGAGGGCATTCTATAAAAGAATCGTTGGTTGTTGATGGTCTTTTTTGTCTTCAGTTGTGAGTGAATTCAGAAATCCTATATGCTTTCCAAGCGGTTTCAGGCTGCATACAATACTTCCGATGCACTCACTGATCATATGGCTCATTCTGCTCCACCTGACTATGGATTAACTTTAAAAATCTGGAAACTAATCACCGTAAGTTTAACTTATAGTTATCTGTATTGAACAACAAGTATCACAAAGTCATGGACGTATACCCAAAGTCTGTTTCTATTTATAGTTAAGCCTCAAAACTAAACAAATTTGCATATAGAAGGAGTCCCTCAGGAAAGCTATCATTTTTAGATGAAGCCATCTGAAATTCTTTGCACTGAAATTCGCAAATCTCTCATTTAATGTAGGAATTTTATAAATGATATTTTCAAAAGGTGCATCAAGAGCATAGTCTAGATGAAACTCCGATGAAGTTGCTTATAGTAAATAGTATAGTATTAAATTCAAATCCTCACTTGAACTTATTTGAGGGCTATTTAAAAAGGAAGACATTTTGTATCATTTTTACTTATAATTACTTAACTAATTTTCGTAATTTAGGTGTACCGAAAAATAGTAAAAAAGTCTGTATGGTAGGTAGGTTTAGTGGTTGTTAGTTGACACACCTAGGCCCGCTATAGACCCATTGTGATACTACCAGGGCTGCCCCTCTCCACACCCTAAATTGTCCTCATTGAACCAACCTGTGGCTTTAATATATCTAACAAGACTTGTTATTTTTATATTGTCCACTTCTGCCAAGTTATTTAGGGAACTTTTTCCTCAAATATTGAATCTTCTTCTATCCAAAGCCATGCACCCGCATAGAAAGTGTTCTATAGTCTCTTCTTCTTCAATGTCGTTACAGCATCTGCAATAGTATCCAGAACGTAATTGAGCCAAGGTTACGCGGTACTCTCGGGGAATTTGAAGCTCTTCGTCTGCGATTGGTTGTGGTTGGACTCCGATAACGACATGAATGTTGTTTATGACCTGTCTTTACACAGTCCGATTCAGTAGCTGTCTGTCTGTTTTGTCTTGGATCTCATCCGCGTAGTTGAGGAAATGCCTCCTGATGTGCCTGGAAGGTGGCTTAGGCTCAAGAAGGCGTCTGCATGGGTGAGGCCTGCGGTAACCCCCTAGCAAGAACTGCTTGCTGAGCAGTTTGTTATGCTCTTTCACAGGCAGCATATGGGCCTTATCGTGTAGGTGTTGTATCGGGAACATCATAAGACGTCCTGTCGCGGTCCTTATTGCAGTGTTTTGGTAGATCTGGAGCTTCGCCCACTGCGAATAACTGGTTCAAGGCAACCCCAGACAGGCGCAGCATAGTTTAGAACTGGTCGGCCTATTGCCTTGAAAGACGACATAAACATTTCCTTGTCTTTGCTCCACGTGCTGCTCTTTACGAAACACCTGACCCCAGCCTCACACCGCCATGGTTTCTCAAGAGTGCATAGCACCACCACGGCACTCACCGTCATTAACACCCAGGTAAACAGCGGGCTCAACCAAAACCGCCCCTGCGAGAGGACTGTCCTAGTAGCGTTGGATCTAAAAAAGGCTTTCGATACAGTCAGCCACGCCACGCTATTAGATGACATTTCACAGTCGACACTCCCGCCAGCGCTGAAGAGGTGGACCGCGAACTACCTGAGTGGTCGTCATTCGTCGGTGATATTTCGAGACCAAACATCTAAACAGTGGAAAATAAAGCAAGGAGTACCACAGGGTAGTGTCCTTTCACTCTTTCTTTTCAATATCCATATTTCGAAACTCCCCCAGCCACCAGGGGGAGTCTCCCTGGTCTCATATGCCGACGACTGCACGATAATGGCGTCGTGTAATGACAATGATGGCCTATGGTCCAAGTTAAACGATTACCTCGGCAGCCTTACTCGCTTCTTCACTGCGAGGAACTTACAACTTTCCCCCACCCTTTTCACCACCTGGACAAAGGAGGTCAAGTTACTAAATAAGGTAAAAGTCGATGACACACCAATTCCAACGGTTAGTAACCCAAAATACTGGGAGTTACCTTTGACAGATTGCTCTCCTTCTTAGCGCATACAACCGCTAATGCAAAAAAATACAGAATTCTGGCCACGTCATTCTACTTGTTGCACAGGTCAGATACTGAGTCCATTGCACGTTGTCAGATTTGATGGTGTGTTTGTCTATTAGCAGCTTACGAGTTGCTAGAGGTATAGGTATGCTCGTTTTATCTGATTGAATCCGGAATGTGGTACACAATCTCGCTAGTTCATCTGCTTTACAGTTGCCTTCTATGTCTCTATGACCCGGCACCCAGAGCAGGTTTATTACAAAGTACTGTGAGAGTTCTGTCACAACTTCGATACATTCTCTTACTGTCTTCGAGTTAATATTAGACGATTGTAAAGCTTTCAGGGCTGATTGGCTATTTGAATATATACATATTTATATCTCTTGTCGTGATAACACTTTTAGTTAGCGCTAACAGGCCTTCCCTGATAGCCAGAATTTCAACTTGAAATACACTACAGTGATCCAGTAGCCGGAATGAGATGTTGACATTCATTTCCTCAGAGTGAAGGCCTCCGCCTACTTGTTCATTTAGCTTGTAACCATCAGTATTGATACTGATTCCACTTCTATTGTTCATTGCCCCATTGTCCCAATCTTTTCTCGTTGGGAAAGTTGAACTAAAGGATGTGTTTACATGCAGCTCTACTGAGTTACAAAAGTCTGTCGTTTGATGTAAGAAGGAGAATTCTTCTAGTATTCTTGCGTAACCCCTCCTGTTAGTGGCTAGGTTGGAATGTTATCTTAACCTAAGTGCCGATTTCGCCACCACCTGCTTGCTGTATGCCTCAATCGGTAATAAGTGCAACATGGCATTCATCGCTGCCGTGGACGTAGTCTTTAGTGCCCCACTTATGCAGAGACTAGCACCCCTTTGAATAGTTATATATGGGCTTAATTTATTTTCAGAAATACGAATACATAATAATCAGATTTTCGTTAAGATAAGCAAGCATTCAAAATTTTCTGAATAGCTTACCTAACATAATTTGAGTATCCCAAAAATAGTGCTGTTGTTGTTGTATCAGCATAAACACTTCACATACATATACGCGGAATGCTGCTAAAATGACAGTCCTTGGCCGGATATAAATCCGGGTCGTTCCGATTACGTAGAACTGACTGTCATGGGAACGCAGAAATATTACTCATACGGCATGGTGCTCCGTTGTTGCCTTTCTATTATTTTTAATTTAATTACTCTACACTCTCCTTAGAGTATAAATAAAGTTCTTTTAATTTAAATGTATGAAAACACGTAAATTTTGATTTGTTGCAGTGATGATGGATGAGCCACGATTCGCGCAGCCGATACCAAATGTGACAGTTGCTGTTGGCCGAGACGCCAATTTGCCATGTGTAGTCGAACATTTGGGTGGCTACAAGGTAAACAGAAATATATTTCTGTGTTATTGTTATTGCAATTTAATTCCACTGTTATTGCATAGAAATATTTTCATTATTTCACAATGCGCAGGTTGCCTGGATCCACATCGATCGTCAAATGATACTCACCATTCATAGGCACGTCATCTCGCGTATACCGCGCTACAGCATCACCTATGACAATAGCAATACGTGGCTGTTGCATGTGAATCAAGCGCATCAGGATGATCGTGGCTATTATATGTGCCAAGTAAATACGAATCCCATGATTAGCCAAGTTGGCTATTTGCAGGTTGTGGGTGAGTAAAGTGAATGTGTGAAAATAATAAAAAATACGAAAAATAAGTTAACTTAAAACTCTTTTTCCTACTTTTTGTTTTGTAGTACCACCGAATATACTCGATATTGAGAGTACACCCTCCTCAGTTGCTGTGCGTGAAAATCAAAATATTAATATGACTTGTCGTGCCGATGGCTTTCCAACACCGAAAATCATTTGGCGACGCGAAGATGGCGAAGAAATTGCTGTCGAAAAGAAGAAGAAAGGTAGATACAATACAATTACTTATATATGTATAGTCGTAGTTGTAGGTAGTTATGTGATGAATATATTACTTTGAGCATACACTGTTTTATAACTAAAATTTATTTCTCCTCTCCCATTACAATTACAGTTTTAGTGTACGATGGCGAAGTGTTGCCATTAACGAAAGTGAGCCGCAATGAGATGGGTGCTTACCTTTGTATTGCCACTAATGGCGTACCGCCGTCAGTGTCCAAACGAATTATA